>SNQJ01S0114270.1:17817-33203 GCA_010110895.2 Picea sitchensis
CCTCATAGCTCATCCACCCCATACCTTTTATGCTTCCTGATAGGGGATGGACTTGATTTGTTGTGTGCTAATGCTTCGAGGAGTGATAGTGATGTCTTCTAATGCTTCTTGTTCTTCTTTTCTCATAAGGAGACCTATAATTTTCTGATTCTATTGAGCCACTCTCCCTATCCAATTTATTTTCTATTATTTCCAAGATCTACATCAACTTCATTTTGAAGTCTTCCTGTTGCTCCTTGGATTTCTTAACCCTTTCATTATCAGCCTGGTGAATTTGGACGTCTTCTTGCAAATTTTTTATGAGCTTCATCATGCTCACCTCTTTATCTTTCCCTTCTCCATGCCCATTGTAGTTCATTCCTTAAAATCCAAAATGGACATTCATTCCTCTAACTTCATTCTATGAACTATATGAATCCTATGCCTCCTCCATTTCTTTTCACCATGGAACAATTTGTTTCGGTTCTGTCAATTGTTAACACTGCAAAATGTGCATTCAACCGAAATTTGTCAGGCTATCAGAATTTAATAATTTACTAGAATAAACCAATCTAATTCAACCAAAACAGTATCAGATTCCATTTCTAGTGGGTCTTGGTTGGTTAATAGCCCCTTGGCTTCTATCTCTAATCCCAAATTTGTTTTGCAACAATTTTCGGGTCCTAGCCCCTTTTTCTTCAGCCCTTGGTTCACATGTGACCAAAACTGTGACCCAGTGCTAATGGTTTGGGTGCTTATTCAGAGACTTGAAACATCGGGCCCTCAATATTTGGAGGTTTCCCCTTTTTTCCACACCTCGCAAACATCACATAACAATGAACAATTAAACGTGAAAAGAATGGTGGATCCACGATCCACATTCCTTGCTCAGATATACAGTGGATNCCTCATAGCTCATCCACCCCATACCTTTTATGCTTCCTGATAGGGGATGGACTTGATTTGTTGTGTGCTAATGCTTCGAGGAGTGATAGTGATGTCTTCTAATGCTTCTTGTTCTTCTTTTCTCATAAGGAGACCTATAATTTCCTGATTCTATTGAGCCACTCTCCCTATCCAATTTATTTTCTATTCTTTCCAAGATCTACATCAACTTCATTTTGAAGTCTTCCTGTTGCTCCTTGGATTTCTTAACCCTTTCATTATCAGCCTGGTGAATTTGGACGTCTTCTTGCAAATTTTTTATGAGCTCCATCATGCTCACCTCTTTATCTTTCCCTTCTCCATGCCCATTGTAGTTCATTCCTTAAAATCCAAATAGGACATCCATTCCTCTAACTTCATTCTATGAACTATATGAATCCTATGCCTCCTCCATTTATTTTCACCATGGAACAATTTGTTTCGGTTCTGTCAATTGTTAACACTGCAAAATGTGCATTCAACCGAAATTTGTCAGGCTATCAGAATTTAATAATTTACCAGAATAACCAATCTAATTCAACCAAAACAGTATCAGATTCCATTTCCAGTGGGTCTTGGTTGGTTAATAGCCCCTTGGCTTCTATCTCTAATCCCAAATTTGTTTTGCAACAATTTTCGGGTGCTAGCCCCTTTTTCTTCAGCCCTTGGTTCACATGTGACCACAACTGTGACCCAGTGCTAATGGTTCGGGTGCTTATTCGGAGACTTGAAACATCGGGCCCTCAATATTTGGAGGTTTCCCCTTTTTTCCACACCTCGCAAACATCACATAACAATGAACAATTAAACGTGAAAAGAATGGTGGATCCATGATCCACATTCCTTGCTCAGATCTACAGTGGATCGGAGCTTCGAGGACTTTGGGCTTCAGAGGTTTCCAAAGCACTTCCCAGCAAATCTCTCGGGGTGTTGAATTGGTGAACTTGCGAAGTAGGGTGGATCAATGGTCCATGACTTTCCAGCATCCAACGATTGATACTCACTATGGAACTACGAACTTCAGAGCTACGGGACTTTGGAGCTTTGGAGCTTCAATACTTCAAAGGCTTTCACATCTACACACCCCCAAAACTCCTGAACCGCTAATCTTCGAATAATTCCACGTCACCCCTGGTGACATCATTACGTCACGTCACCGCAGCGCTATAGAAATTTGAGGATTTCCTCCTCCCTTTCCATCACGAACCATTTATTTCAGAGTGTCAAGTATCCATACTTCACAATCTGGTGCCACATGTCCACTGTGACTATTAGGGGCCCCACCATCCAAGATCGAGAGGAGGGATACAAGGTGAAATATTAGAAGCAGACACATGGCCCAATCATACGGGTGACATGTGTTACGTTCTAACGGGAATTTCAATCATCCAAAGGTCCTTCACTCATTGAAACATGTCATACATCCCATGTGTCCACGTCATTTCGAGCGTCATCAGTAAGACACGTCACTTCGAAACTTCAAGCCTTGGCGGTTTTTACACTTGCACACCCCAATTTTCTTGAACATTGAACTCCCAAACTTGCTTACCCTCCGGGATCCACATAGTACAATTATCAACATCCAAAGTGGTGGCATGTGGCAAGACTAAGGACTTCCATGTCACTACTGGTGACATCATCCCGCCACGCCACTTCTTCTCTTTTTCTTCCAGACTTTGGGCTTCGACGGTTTGCGCATCAGCACACTCTAATTCTCCCAAACGTTGAACTTTGAATTTACGAATTGTATTGAGATCTACAACTCATAATCGTTTGCGCAAAGATTTGATAGCTTTGGTATGTCTTCGAATGATACAATGGCCAACAATTCTCCACCCCCGTATTTATGGTGTATATCCTCTTCGAGACTTAAGAACTTCAAGCTTCAACCCCTTTTTCTCTTATAACCCATAAACTTCATTGAAGTCGTGAATTCCAAAGGACTTGAAGGTTAACCCTCCTATACCGTTCTCTAGATCTGATGGTTTTGAATGATCCTCCTTCTCCCGAATAGATCCTACGGCCCAACATCGCGAATGCTTTTGTTTCTTTCTTTGTGGCCATTTATTAACCCATTACACCTCCAGTGTTTCCGAACACAGTCCAAGTGTTCTCTCAACACCCTTCGAGAACTCCATACATAAAATTCTCTGTACTTCTTCCTTTGAATTCCTCGTTTGTGGCCCATCCTAGTTCTGTGTAGAAACCATGGGCTCTGAACTTGAATTTGTCGATTTCGATGTCAATTCTTTTCCAAACCTTTGCTTCAAATTCCACTAACATGGCCCATCCAAGATCAATGTTGAAACCATGTCTATGATACCTATTTGTGATGTCCATGACCTTAAACAGGCATGGCAACATCACTACAGGACGTCCCCAACCACCCACAAGCCAGGAAACATTACTTCTGGAAACACTATGATACCAATTTGTTACTTAAATACATATTTATCTAATGCATCTTAAACAATTATATCATTATGTTTATACACTTATTCATGCATAAACAACATCAAGCATACATACAATATATGGAGACAATTATAATAACATTTAACCTGATTCCAAGATACACATCATACAAAGAACAAAGATTTGGTACTTATATTTTAATATATGAAAACCAACTGCATCTAGACCTTCCATGAACCTCCCAGCCTTAGACCAATATTCTCATCATGCTCAACAATGGGTCACCCCCAAGCTGGGACTAAACTCCATCGGCAAAGGATTCCTAGGCTTGGAAAGGGAAACATGAAAGTCCTACAGATCAACAGGAAGGATTATCTCCAAGGAGCCATCTCACACTACAACCTACAACCTCTCATTCCCCACATGCATGTCCCACCCCAGGAAGTGTGTCCCTTCTATGTTCAACAGTCCTTCGACCGCCCCACTTCCCTTCCAGGGCTTCCGCAACATTTCAAATAGGAATTCTCTGAGCACTATAGCTGCAGTTGGGATCCCTCTGGGAAATCACTTTCCCAACGACCTCTCTCACTTAGAGAGAGTTGCTTATAGGCCTGAAAACCTTCTTCTTGAATCCATGGGACTAAAAACATGCCTCTTCAATCCACAGGCCTGAAAACCCACCTCTTCAAACCACAGGCCTAACAACCTGCTTCTTCAGTCCAACTCCTAAGTCAATTCAAGTAAGGGTGATGGAAACATCAAAGMTCGGTATAGAACATATGATGGCAGCAAGCCAGGMTCAGTCAAGGAACTGCATGGGAAGTAACAACCAATCATTAAGACACATCATGGGCTCAGKCAAAGTACAAGTGCATTGTACTTCAAAGGAAAGGTACRGGATAGTTCACAGTGCTTGAAGGGTCCATAGGTGTGTGACAGATGCAGAGGTGACAATGGAGGCAATGGCTCAATGCGTGAATCCATGGGTGAATCAGGAAGGATGTAAGACTTCCATAGAATCATGAGGGTCACGATACTCATGAAGGAACCTGAGACTTGCGAAGGAACGCGAAAATGGGAAGCAAACCCCCATCGACCTGGATTTTCTAGCTATAAACTACATGTGCCCAGGTTGATACATATCTTCCTGAAGCTTCATGAGCTCCACTTAGCATTCATTCCCATTTCCCAGGAACTTAGGACAACACCAGTTATATCAACCTTAGAATTTAGGAAATAATAATAGAATATTATTCCATTTGAGGTAATCCCTCTAGGTTAGCCCATTTTCCTAGACACTTAGCCCCTTCCCTTACCCTACCTAGTGGAGATTAGTCCCCCATAACTCTTTCTTCATGGTCGGTCTACACACAATGGTGTAATTTTTATTAATAATGTGAGTGTTTACATATACAAAAATAGGCTCACTGGCCTTTAGCATCTGGGCTCTCTGGCATAATAAACACATAAGTATTAAAAATTATATACATTTGGCTCACTAGCCTATAAACATAATTATAATTCAGTAGGGTATCGACCTTGGGGTGTTATAGAGTAGTCCTTTCTCAGCAGGCAGACACAAGTAGAGCAAGCACTAAGAAAAATACGACACAAAGCCAAGAAGGGGACAACACTCCCATAGAAAATAAAACCAGAATAAAGAAGCCATCCCATCGTGGTTCTAGACAAGGATCATCACGCAAAGAGTGGACAATAAGAGAAACAACGAAACAAGTGCACATGGAGAAAGGAATACAGAGACACAAGAAGTCTCAATGGAAGAAGGAGAAGGGAAGGATACCAACAGGGATACACAGATCCCATAAGCATCTGAACCACAAGAGACCCAAAGGAAAATAACATGGGAGAAACCAAATGGTTCTAGAGAGAAGGCCAAGGCCAATAGGAAGCCCATGGAAGCATCATTGATGACAGACGACATGGATTTGATAGCCAAAGTAGTAGAGGATCGACTGTCAAATTTGTGGGAGAATGTTGAGAACCACACAACCTCAATTTTGGAGAAAATCCAAGAGATTAAAATTGCACTAGAGTAGTTAAAGGTCAAAATAGAGTAGCAACAAAAAAAGACAACAACACCAGCAAAAGAATGGGTATCGGTGCGTGAGATAGTGCATTTCACGATGTAGGGGAGTGTAAACTTCAGGATTACTCCCAACATGTTGTTCATGGATGAGGAGACAACGCAGAGGCCATTGAGAGATATTGAGATGTTGGACTTGGCATTGCCCAAGACTCCAACCAAAGAAATTTATAAGTTACAAGTCAGTGTCGTGTAGGAAATTCAGTCCAGAGAAAGATCTGACCCGACAAACTTATAGTTGGCATAGGAAGAAAACACCTGACTGAAGGAGGCACTTAGATGAGAAGGGAAAGAGAATAATATGGCGCAATAGAATTTGGATGAGATGGAAAGCTAGATCCACGCAGTGTTCCAAGCCATATCAGAGAACAAAGGAATACAATGAGTGTCATCCTAGGATAAAATGTAGAGGATAACACAAATGATACAACACTACAAGGACCAGATCAAAAAGAAGGAGGAGAGCACAATGCTCACGAATCCTCCACAAATCAAAGTTCAAAGGGAGCACGATGTGATAGCTTCTACAAAGAGCATCGTGCAAAATATACACAGGTTGACAAAATTGTTGGAGAAGAGCAACCAACTATGGAAACAACTTCTAGAGGATGGAAGCTTACAAGAGATGCAAGGAAAGGAGGAAAAAATACACGCATACATGGTAGATGAAAAACAACGACAGAGAATGATGTCACTTCTAGAAAATATCAAAACTATCGTGGAGATGAAAACCTTACAAGCATAGGAAAAGGAAGTACAAGCGCAAAATATGATGCCACAAGATCAGTTGGCGCCTCTGCAAGAAAAGGAAGAACAACTGGTCGTTGAGATCGACACAGGAAAATTGAGTGTAGAGCGCATCACAGTGGAAGGAGGAGAGATGCTACAAAAACCATTCATCACACAACTCATGGAAGATATGGCCAGAACGAGCGGCCATGCTTAGGCACAGTGCCAGAGAATCACTGAAATGTATGGCGCATTGGCAGAAGAAGTGATAGACACTGGAGTTAGGCAGTGAGTCGAGATGACTCACGATGTCAGTGTTGGGGGCCTGTTGGGTKCATGCCCATTTTTTAGGAAACTCATCATGTGTAAGGMAAACACGCATGCATGAAAAACAACATGTGCAAGATAGATGCACATGCATGAAAAGTAGCACGTGCAATACATAAGCACATGCAGGAAAATAATCACGTGGAAGATAGACATGCATGTAGAAGAGGAAATCATGCGAGGTGCGCATCCAAGAATACCTAGACATGATAGGGTTATGTTTTTGGTAAGAATATGTAATGGTTGGTAATACAAGAACATGTATAAGTACATACCTAGGGGGTCTAGGTCAGGGTGGTTGGTCATTGTTACTACGTCATTCAAAGACAAAATGACTGTAAATCTGATCTTTTTTTTAATTTGTTGAGTTGGGGAGAGGAAATAGGGTATATCTTGAGGGTTAGATCACAATCTGACCAGCCTGGTGTTAGTTAGTCTGTCTCATTTTAGATCTCGACCTGTTTGATGGAGAATTGTAATGTGTGTGACGTTGTAGTTTTGGAAACATCGTAATAAAAGAGAAGAGAAGCCAAATATTTATGGATGTATCCCAAGAGGGGTAAACCACGGTAGATCATTTGTTATGTGATTGAATATTCTATATTTCCTTTACTGTCAATTATTAAATGCTAGGCAAATGCATGAATGACTAGTTAGATCTGCTATTTTACATGCATGAATTAGAATGATAGGGTATTCAATATAAGTTGAATATTAAAGTAACAAATGAAGATCACATATTTTAGTCCCATATCYCCACTCATTCMTAGGCTACAAGCACTTGATAATTGCAACCACCAATAGAACTATCTCGGGTGAGACTGCGCAGTGCACTCTGTGGACTGCGCTACCTTCTAGGTTACCATAGGGGCCAATAGTTTTAAATGGGTTTTATTGGAAACCATTATATATTTGAACCTGGGTCATCCCAATAATGGTAGAAAGAGTGAAGTAACCAACAATTATTTCTCTATTCTGCTAATATAACAGATCTGGTACCTTGCAACAAATATGAAAATAGAGCATAGGAAATGAATTATGTAATCATAAAATTGATGCTAAATACTGAAGAAATTTAAAATAAAATGGAGAAACATGAGAGAAAACATTTAAATAAATATAAATAGGACACAAAACTCAAAACCATCCACACAATAATCTCTGGTAAGAGTAATTCTTGACTTCGGACTGATAGTCCATTGAAACGCAAAATTACACAAGTGCTCAAAGAGATGTCTATTCTATGATTTTTTCCAACCTCTTTAGTTAATAATAATTGCAAATATATATAGAAAATATTCTTCCCCAAGATGAGGAGTTCTATCTCAACTACTTCCCAAAGTTGGATATGGTTACAAAATTATAGCAACATGTTTAGAACTACCTACTAGGAAATATGAATCAATTTTATGGAAAATATGGGTCAAAGATAACATAATATATTTCTAATAATGATAGTTGTTACAAAAATGAGAGAGGTTTTTTTCAATGGGAACGTTATTGACAAAATCCTCTTTTAGTTTTCCAGAATTCATTTCCAGTGCTTGGGATACACACCTAAAGATAATGACTAAAACAGGAAATCATTAAATGTTTAAAACTGAAAAATAGGTTGTAAATATCCATTCGAATCTTCCAAACCATAACACATGTGAAGAAAATGAAAGATTTTTTGTGAATGGGCTTTTTCTTGAAAAAAGACTCTTTCCATTTGCCAAAATTCTTCTCTATTGTCTTGGGATCCACGCCCAAAGATAATGACTAACACAGGAAATAATTAAATGTTTAAATTTGAAAAATAGGTTGTAAAGATACATTCGAATATTCTAAACCATAACACATGTGAAGAAATTGAGAGAAGTTTTTGTGAATGGGATAGTTATTGACAAAATTCTCTTTCAATTTTCAAATATTCCTTTTAATTTGGTCATAAACGAAGGTTGAAGTTGACTACAAAAAAATCAATTTCAGAGCTTGTGTAGCGAACTTGCACAATGAACTTGCATAGCGAAGTTGTGTAGTGAGCTTGCATGTCGAACTTGCATATCAAACTTGCATAACGAGTTTCCTTTTTAATTTGTATTCTATTGTTTGGCTTTGATTGATTGTTCCAGGTCACTTATTGATATTTTGACACTTGAGATGATGATAAGCATCCCTATGATCACTTCATTACCCTTTCAAACACCATTTCCTTCAACATCCTAATATTTGTCAAATACTTGATTTAGAATTTGACCCTTCAGAAAATTATAGGAAACTAATAGGACTGAGTGATTTATCCTAAAGAAAGAAAAAATTACATAGGCATTGGTTTGTATCCTCCTGTATTCTCTCCCAAGGGAATTCTGGGAAATTGAAACCCTTGAAGGCATTGGCAATACCCTAGGAGCCTTTGTAAATATTTAAGAAATCACCAAGGCTTTCAGGTATGTCTCCTATGCAAGGATCTATGTGTACATGAACATAGCAGGGGCTATAATAATCTCATATCAAAATGAAGAATGGACTCAGACATTATATTATGGATATATCTCATTTAGATGAGGACAATTCCACACCTATAGGAATCTCTTTAGGGACTCCCCCCTTAGTTTTCCTCCTCTAGGGAATGTGGGAAAAGGAGAAACATATCCATAGGGATTTTCCAAAATCCCAAGGAAAATAAATGCATGAAGAAGACAACCCAAACAACAAGCAGTAAATTTGAATAAAATCACAAGTAATAGTTTCCAAATATTAGAAGAAAAACCTAGTGGGAATAATGAGAAAGAAAACAAAAAGGAACCCAAAGCACCACCAAAGGTCGTCTTAGGATCTAAAGAGGAGGAGTAAAAAAGACATAAGATTGGGAAAGAACCAGGACATAAAATGACTACAGACTCAAAAGTCTAGATGAGGGAACCACCAGCCTCAAGGGACAAATCAACGGAGGAATCAGATATGGAGACAACCTAATAAATGGAAATGGAGGAGATAGAGATATATCTCCCAAGAGTTATTGAGATTCATGAACTTGCGATAATAAATATCATAACCATTGATGACATTTGTAAACTACAATCCAAACTGGACCCTATAAAAGGGAAAGGCAAGGCCTTTTAGCCCTCAACAACGTCAAGAGGAGGCATGGGTATCAATACCAATCCCCTTAAAGAAACCAATAAAAATTAGGGGAAGATAAAAAAAGAGGCATAAAACCTTATCACCAAAAAATAGAGGAAATAAGATCTCTAGTGGTGGATTCAGGACAAGTAGTTTGTCTCTCGTACAACTACTTCCCCCCCCCAACCAAAAAGTTAAAGATGAAAATTAAATCCTAGAACATTAGAGGAATGAATAGTCCATCCAAATAGAGGATGGTAAAAGAAAAAATATCTAGGATAAAGGCGAATATCCTTCTCCTTTAGGAAACAAATGTGACAAATAAATCATGGAAAGGATAACCCAGAAAATATGGCCCATGAGTGAGGCATGTTGTATGGTAGAAGAAGGATCTTCAGGTGGTATAGCTATGCTCCGAGATCCCAATATCATATAAATTCAACACTTATGTTCCTCCTCCAAACACCCGAACCTCAAATTCAAGTGTATTGGAACAAAGGAAGAAGGATAGATCACCAATGTTTATGGTTCAAATTTGCCTCATCTGAAGAGAAATTTCATGGATGAACTAAATCTAATAGGAGATTCTATGAGGAACAAAGTATAGGTCCTTAGAGGAGACTTCAACATGATCACCTCCCCTATGGAGAAATAAGGAGGTATTCATAAATTATACTAGGAGATTAAGGAATTTGGTAATCTCATATAAAATCTAGGCCTAATGGACATCCCAACCATAAATGGTACCTTCACTTGGAATAAAAAAATGGATAAAGAACACGTAATTGCAGTTAGGTTGGACAGATTCTTGCTATCATAAAATTCCATCATAGAGAAAAAAGGAGTAGTAGTCGAGGTTCTCCCCCTTCAAGGATCTGAAGATTGGTCAATAACCCTGGAATGGGACCATGTTTGGAAATAGGGTCCCACATCTTTGAGATGTGAGAATTTCTAGTTGGAACACCAAGATTCCTTCCAAAATTGGAATGTTGGTGGAAAGAGAAGCGAAACATCTTCAACAAAAAATGTTCCAATTTCAAAAAAGGTTAAAAATGTCCAACAATGTCTTTGAAAGTGAAATAAATAAGTTTTGGGGGACATCTTTGGGGTGAAAAAGAAACTAAATCAAGAATTGGAGGAAATTCAAAAATTAGGCATTCGAGGCTTGTGCCCCCTCACCTCCCAGTCATAGAGGATAGGATCAAAGATGAGATATCCAAAACAGAAAGATACGAAGAAATCCTATGGAAGTAGAAATCAAGGATTCAATGTTTAAAAGAAGGGGACAAAAAAACTGCTTCTTTCAAAATTCCTTAATCCAAAGAAGAAACAGAAACATAATTTCATCCATTAAAGCCCCAAACAGAAGCAATAAAACGAGGAGAGAAGACATAGAAGTAGAGCTTCTCAACTACTTCCAAAATTTCCTCTCTGAACCAGTGATCAACCAAGAGGATGAAATCTCAAAGATCATGAATTCTATCCCAAGGCTAGTGCAACCAGAACAATCTCAGACAATGATGCGTCCAACGCCATTGGAAGAGGTGGAGGATATTGTGAAAAGTATGTCCACATGAAATTATCTAGGGTCAAATGACTTCATAACAGATTTATACCAAACAGTCTGGCCTATTTTCGAACCTGACATCTGGGAGGTGGTAAAGGAATCATGCACCGTCAAAGGTATTCTTCAAGCCTTCAATGATACCTTTATCACCCTCATTCCTAAGGTCAAAGGAACTAACATTGTAGACAAGTTATGTCCTATCTTTCTTTGTAATGTCATTTATAATATTATTTCTAAGCTAATAACATCCAGGCTCAAACCATTCCTCCTACTCATCATCTCCCAGGAACAAGGGGGATTTGTGGAAGGAAGAAAAATACATGGCGGAATTGTAGTTATGCATGAAGCGATTCATTCTCTTCAAACTTCTAGAAAGGAGGGAATGATTATGAAACTGGAAATGTCCAAATCTTATGATAGGATGAACTGGGATTTCTTAAGAAGGATGTTGCTAGCCTTCGTCTTTGGGAATGGTGGGGTTACCTAGGTAATGAACTTGGTTTCAACAACTTTCTTCTCTATCCTGTTAAATGGCTCTCCTACCAAAACCTTTAATGGCTTGAGAGGCCTCCACCAAGGAGACCCTCTCTCCCCTCTCCTTTTCATTATCCTGACAGAAGGTCTAGGTCATAGCCTTTCCTAGGATAAATGATAAGGAGTTATCAAATGGCTTCCCCTCCTCAAGGAAGAAGAGGCTTTGTCCCATCTTCAATTTGTAGATGATAACCTGCTAATGGGATCCCATACATTCAAAGAGGTATCTGGATTTAAGTCCCTTTTATCCCTTTTCAACCTGGCTTCAGTAACGACCATAAACTAGGAAAAGTCCCAACTATTCTTTTTTAATACCCCCGATAACATTCAAAATGACTTAGCTGATCTTCTAGGCTTTCCTATATCATATCTCCCAACCAAGTATCTGGGATCCCCCCTTCTCCTTAGAGCCCTCCAAAACCGCTTGTGAGATTCCATTTTGGACAAAATGGAAGCCAAACTAAAAATACGGACTCACCTCTCTTTGTCCTTGACAAGAAGAGTGAAAAGGGATGATTTTATGGATGGAAAATTATTTTAAAATGTAGAAAATTGGGCGAATCTTACTAATCCTTCACATTCCAACTATAAAATGTTGGCAATATTTTTGTAAAAATATTCAAATTTCTAAGTATTTTATATAGTTTGTATAAAAGTTTGGCAATTTTTAAGGTAAAATAATTTTATCCTATAAAATTAGGGCAAATAATTTTTAGAATAGAGAATTTGTTTTTGGGAAACACCATGGAAATCAGCCCATGAGAAAAAATTATCCCCTAAAATCATCCCTGGAAAATTCCTCCTAATCAAGTCGGTCCTCTCCTCCCTCCCAGTCTATCTCTTTTCTCTCGTGAGTGCACCTGTGAAGTGCCTTTAGAAAATAAGGAATCTTCAACAGAAGTTCCTTTGGGGTGGTCCCTCAAAAAACTCTAAATGGCCCATAGTTGCTTGGAGCTCTCTCTGTCGCCCAAAATCCCAAGGAGGTTTGGGCCTTAGAGACCCTCATATGACAAGGTCCACTCTGACAGCCAAGCTCTGGTGGCATTGGATCAAGTCCACTATAGCCCTTTGGTCTAAGCTCTCGAAGGCCAAGTATTCCTCTCACTTACCCCTCCAAAGCATAATATGGGCATAAAGTCTCAATTTGGGCTTAGTGATCTAGAATAATGTCTGGAAAAATTAGATTCTGGTCAAGACCCACTATTTATGGGAATTCCATGATGGGAAGTCCTCTCTCTTTTGGGACGATGCGTGGGAACACCTTCCCTCTTTAGGAGGATATGTCTAGTTATTAACCATAAAAAAACGATCTTGAGCGGGAGGGATGGGTGAATCTTCACCATTTATGGAATTCTGAAACCCCTTCAGGCTCATCTTTCATGAGAACCTGGATTCTGCTAAAGGACTAGCCTATAGTATGGTTAGAGGATGTAAATTTTGTGATCTCTAGAACCCTGTAGGAGAGACAGATTGAGATCCACTCAGGAGAGGACATCATTCATTGGGTCCCCAATGGAAATGGATATTTCATAGCCCAAACTACTTATAAGCTCTTGCAAGGGGAAGGTACTTAACAAAACAGTCACCTTTGGAACAAATTTTGGAGTATATCTCTCTAGCCCAAAGTCTCTACTTTCCTAAGGCTAGTGGCCCACAAAAAAATTCTTACATGGGACTGACTTCTCAGGAAAGGGTTTGTGGTTCCTTCAAGGTGCATCCTCTTATGGGAGAATGAATCCAAGACCACTTCTTAATAAATTGCATCTTCATAAGACAACTATGGGATGTAGGGTCGTCTAACTTCATGCAATCAAACATCAAAAAAGGAAATGATGTGGAAAAAATAGATTAATGGAGAGAGAATCTATTTATGAATAATATACTCAACAGACTCTTGGAGATCTTCCCAAGCCTCCTCATGTGGAATTCTTGGAAATAAATGAATAGGAAAATTTTCAAAGATAAAATCCATGCCATAATTCAACTTTGGGAGCTCATCCAAAGAAATATGACCGAATCCATTGCAGTAGTCCATTGGCTAGTGAAATACCATCATGTTCACCCCCCATAAGCGGATATCCTCAGAAGATGGAACTTGGAAGAAGACGCAAATAAGACCCTCGGGAGAAAAACAAAGGCCCACGTTAATATCCAGGACTTTTGGAAACCCTCCCAGGTGGGATTCATCAAAATTAACTTTGACGATCCTTCAAAGGGAAACCTAGGCCAAACAGGCACATGAGGTATCTTCAGAAACCACCTTGGAGAACCCATTCTCTTATATGCTTCCCCCCTTGGATATACAATGTACAATGCAACAAAGTTGGCCAAAATCTTGAGAGGTCTGGAAATATCTGTGGAAAGAGGATTCTTGATACTGAAGGTAGAAGAGGAATCCCTTATCATAATTATAGATATTTAGTGTCTCATGAAATGGGGAAAGATGGAGAAAACGACTCAGAATTGGTGCATGAACCATGGTTTTTCCTCCTTTTAAACTTTGATGGCTTCCATTTCTATGATTGGCGCAGAGAGAATCAGGAGTGAAGGCAATTCGATGGTCGATTGGATGGCCAACATAGGTGTCAACCTACCCGAGAAACTGTGGGTCTGGCTCTTGGGGGACCCATTACCATGTGGAGTGGTCAGTCAAATCTAGAGTGGATTCCAATACAACATGATTAATTGGAAGAGGGATTATATATACATCAGTGGGGACACCTATGAACATTCTCCTCTGCACGAAACACCAACCCAGGACAAAGGGAAAAGAGCAGCTCAGAATTTGGTGTTGGAGTTAAAGAGTAGCTACCACGTTGTGGACTCGCCCCTCAAGCATAGAACATCAGATGGGAACTAGGTGGGAAACATACATGAGAAGATGAGGCCATTACAACATAAGGACATCTACATTAAAGACCCTCTGGGCAAGGATGTTTTCCATTGATCAAGTTTTGAGGATCCTTGGTCATGTTTGACCTACTTTTGAGAATTCGACAGGCTGTCAAAGGTGGAGCGCAAGTCAAAGACGATATCACAGGATCTCGTCCCCTTTTAGGGATTTTTGGGTTTTGGGCTTATGTAACAAGTATGGGGATGTCAGCCCATGGGTTTACCCATGTTTAGGCCTCTTTGGTAATGTATAAATAGAAAGCTAGGTGTTGTAAGTAAAGGGGTGTATGTATGCTAAGTTCAAGTGATAGTGTACATGCTTTGTGCATGTTGTGTGAGACTTTGATCCAGGTGGATATCGGTGGCCACCCACCTTCTCCAACTGGCCCAAAACATGTTTCTGACAATTTTGATAATTTACTATTTTTAGCAGTTTTTAACTTCCGGGGCCATTTTGAGGCCCTAAACGATGTTTTTTTAGAAAACGGCGAGCAACATGGATATGTTGCTCACCCAAAAGTTGTAGTTCTCGGATAGATATTTCCAACGAGCTATCATACGCCTAAAACGGAGATCGTATGCAAAAGTTACGACCCCGGGAATCTGATGCACCAACTTACCCAAACGGGGCCCGCATGACTTTTGGCGCTTCATCTCCTAGGGTTAGGTTTTTGGATGTCTATGACTTTTGGCATTCTCATGTATTGTAAAAAGGCCTCTAGAGCCTCATTGTAATCATCTTCTCACGGATGCGAGTAGCCGTCACATCTCTTCTCAGAGATAAGCTACCACCATTCTAGCGAGTCTTTC
>SNQJ01S0114272.1:0-13888 GCA_010110895.2 Picea sitchensis
AGCAGCCCCTGTATGGGTTAGACTGCCTCACCTCCCCTTGCATCTTTGGGGGTTAAGATCTCTGGAGGACATTGGAAATAAGCTTGGTCGTTTCCTGGACAGTGCGGAGCCGAAGGGGGATCAGTTTACCTGCGCTCGTATTTGTGTTGAGGTTAATCTCGAGAAAGGACTTCCGGACGCCATTAAGCTCTCACTGGGGGAATGGTGCCATATCCAAGAGATGGACTACGAGCAAATTCCGTTTAAGTGCCGTCGATGCCATGCTTACGGTCATTTCGCAAAAAGCTGCCCCAAATCCTCTGAGGAGTCGGGACCAGTCAAAGAAGATGATTTTCAGCCAGTAACTAACCGACGAAGGTAGCCAAGGCGAAAGGATCCGTTAGCTCAAGCCCCAAAGGCCACCCATACGGCAGAGGCATCTCTAGAAAATAAAAACAGCTTTGATGCACTGAAGGATGATGAAGCCCGAGAGCCAGAAGTAACAACAGTAATCACAGATCCCCTGGCAGATGAAAGCCCTCTGAATGCCACCCCCCAAGAAAAAATGGCAGCAAAAGAAACTAGGGCCTCAGTTCCGGAACCCCCTGCCTCTGCAGGTCTAGTTATTTCAGTCCCCACTAGCGGCTCAGTGGAAACTTCTGAACCTGACAACAACTCAGGTCCATCTCCACCCCTTACCCGAGGGTGAAAGACCAATAAAGCACGCAGAGAAAAGGAGGCAGCCTCCAACATTTCTTTAGGTTCCCAGAAAAAGTTGGATCCCTACATTAAGGGGAAATCTTCATCCCCCTCGGTTTAATGCTTTGCTTCTGTCTTCTACTTTGCTCACAATTTGTAAGAATTTACTCATGTATGCAATTTTTGTCATTTTCTCGAATTAGCTCAATAAGAAGATGGGATTGGTTTCCCAAGACATTCACAAGAAGGTTGGAAGCACTGTTAGAGGTCACCAACCTTATTCAGATATGTAACTTTCTGATTCTGGCTTGCCAGAAAGTCGATTAATGCAACATAACCGTTCTTGTCAAAAAAAAACACAGAGTACACTCAAATTATGTTGATATCCATTATAGAGACAATGGACAAAACATATTGAGATCCATATGCATTTTATCAGGGATTTGGTTCATTACAGGGTCATCAATTTGCAGTATTTCCCTTCCACCGAGCAAATTGTTGACATCTTCACCAAGACATTCACTGAGAAAAAATTCCATAGTTTGCGCAATCATCTTGGAGTAAAGGACATAGTTTCCTAGCAAAATTCTTTCTCTTCTTTTGATACATTGTATTTTGAGGGGGGGAGGGGTGGAGGGGGGGGTTCCCATGAGGTTTCGCCTATTTCCTCACTTTATTTCAATTTTAATTAGTTGCATTTTTCATGGGTACATAACATGGCATCTGTTTTCGAGACCCATTAATTATGTATACTCCCTAGTAGTGTTCAGGGGAGGTGTTGGAAATATTACACACACCTAGGATTTTCCTTATTTTTTCCCTATGTTTATTTGACTATGTTGAGGGTCCTTTAGTCTGAGATATTCTCCCCTAGAAAAGGGTTCCACATACCCTCCATTCAAATCTCAATTATCATTTAGTTAGACTAGTTGAGTGAAGTGTTGCATTTCAATTTTGGTTTTATCACCAACTGTTGCATGTTAACCTTGAGATCATCACTAGTAATGTGCACTTGCATTGGGATCGTCACAAATAGGAAAAATTCCACATGTGTGAGTGATCTCCTCCTCATTTCACTCTAGTTTGGCTAGTTAAATGACGACCACATGGCCAGTTAACTAGGACTAGGTGGAATTTTACTCCCATAAATGCCAGTTGTTATACCACGATTTGCCACACCATTTGCATTGTGAGATGGACTAACCCGTGTCCCTTACTTGCAACTTGAAATCCCAAGTTCCCTCATCAAGGTCAGTTAAAAAATAGTGTTTTTAATTATATTTGTGGGTTTCCTTTTTGAAACACACGGACATTCGCACCTTGCTAGTGTACAACCCAAAGATGCCCTCAAAAAATGTGAAAAATAAAATAATTCCACATTTTTTGGTGGGGTTTTCAACTAGACTCATTTCCCAACCTCCCTAAGCCCATAACAAACGGAATTCAACCTCTTTAACCTCTTGAGAAGGGAATAAAATCACCTTTGAGGGCATGGATGAGGAGGACAACCTAGAGTTTCATTGGTTGTCTTAGGTTTTTGTAGTTTTTCATGTTTCTAGACTTTATTAATTTTCATAGCTTTCATCACTTGGAAACTTTTCCAAAAAAATTCGCAAGCCCCTCTTCTAGGTTGATTTTTATTTTTCAAGTCTAACTAACTTATCCTCTCTTTATCCTTCTGTAAGGTGTGGACATCTACGTTTCTCACTTGTATGACCCATGGATATTCGTGAGGTGTAGTTAACACAGTCACGGATCTATGTATTTGCCTTGAAATTTTGATTCTTTTGCTCAATGTTGCTTGGTATAAGTTGGTTTTTTAGTATTTATTGAGCCTCCTGAGTTTGTTGATGCTCTATACTATTGGCTAGATTATATGAAAACTCTTGCTTTGTTTTAAAAGTTCTTGCTTGCTTGTAAGATAGTATTTTAGTTTTAGGGTGGTTAAGATCAGTTGAAGGATCAGATGTATATCTGGGTTGATTTCCAGATTGATTGATTTTCTAGTGGTTAGATATTGTTTCCTTTCTTCTTTCGTCTTTAAAAAGAAAAAGAAAATCTTCCTTATTATTTGCATGTTCATTTCTTTTTAACAAAAAAAAAAATAGTTTGGTTGCTAATTTTCTTTCCTTGATTCATTTTCCTTTAAATTTATCAAGAAAAGAATTTGTTTTCTAGTACATATGATTGCATGATTTATGATTATTTTGGTAGGTATTTACTTTGGTTAAAGTTACCCTTGTTCAAAAGAAAAGAAGTTAAGTGTGTCAAGCTTTTTCTCTCTATTCTGCATGATTGTTTACAAATCATCCTAGAACTACAATGCATAGTAGTTTAAATATCTTGCATACATTCAAACTTATATTTCTTTCATTTGCGAAAATACAAAAGAAAAGAGTTTTTTTTTTTTTGAAGCGTTGATTAGCACTTCTTGTTTTCAGTGAAGAAACCACATTTCATTTTTGTTTTATGTTCTTAAAGTGTTTTCTCTTAGTCCATAAAAACATCACATAAGTTTCATCAGTACCTTTTGAGTAATGAAAATCCCCATAAAATGAACGCTTAATAAAATTTATTAGAAATTTTCATTTTGTAGAGTGAATAGACTAGTTACAGGCTAGGGCCTTGGTTTAGATTGGAGAGTAAATTTATCCAAGGCCATAAAACAAATGTGGGATTCTAATATAGGGAGAGCCTCAATCCAAATATCATATAAGTATAGCAGGGAGCCTCATCTAACACATGATCTAAACACGAGGTCACATGAAGGAGAGTCGAAGAGAGACCCCTCTGGAGCTTAATTGAGCGTAGCAAAGAGATCTGATATTGTGGTTTTCGTTCGTACCCATACCTCTATGAGAGGAGGTTCTATTGAGGCTTCAATCATGGATACCTTTCCCATATGTATGATCCTGGCTATCAATTGTACCCCTCGAATGATAACTATGAGTTGGTGACCTTATTCTTCATTCCTAGGGATCTAAGAGGAGACTGCAAGGGTTTGCAGTGGTACCTGGGACAGATTTCACATCACACTTTTAAGTATTGTTGGAGGGTTCCCCCCAAAGTGTGGGTAGTTGCACCAGATAAGGCTAGTTAGTGGAGGTCGGGATAACCATTTCTCATTCCTTCATTCATTGGTCCACGGTACTTAATCAACCTGTGCCTCTGTCCGGAAGGTCCTTACCCTACCTTTTGACTATTGTGATATCAGGACCTAATCCACATGTGTCGGGATATTAGAAATGTGTATTTATGTCTATTATTTCTATTTAGTATTTTTCTAGTGGTGTGATTAAATTATCATATACTTTCTTAGGTAGGCATGTATGTGGTCACTCGAGAGTTGACAACTCAAAGTGGCTGACCAACTGCCTCACAGATCGAGGAGAATTCAAGGTCTGCCTCCTGAAGAGAAAATCAGAAACAATTCTCCTCTACCTCCACTAAGGCATCGTCTTGATCAATATGGTCCTATTGTGCCAACTGGTCCAATCAATATCACAACTACAGATCCCTCAGATATTAACACTTTGGAACCAGAGGTTGTAATAGTTGAAGATCTTGGATTTGAAGAATACACTCCAGCTTATAACCCTCCTCTAATTGGAACTTTATCATCACCTTTTATGCAAGTTCCCCCTCCTAGATAGGAATATACTGATATTATCCCTCTTCATTGGGCCACTATGGATGGCACTTCACAAGTGTTTGGGTCAAGAGTTCCTACAACTCCCACTTCGGCAATAGTGACCGCTGAGATCTTTCCACCTAGTGTGTCCAACATAACGACTAGTGTGCTTAATTCCACCATAGTCACTCTGATTAGAGGAAATACTCCATTGGTTGTTGGTTTTTCTCCTTCCATGAGTGGATCCATGTCATTTTCATTGACTTCAAACACTTTTTCATTCCGTATGTCATCAATGGGCATGCTCAATGTGTTGGCTAGTTTCCAGTCAACGTCCCAAGTTTCTAACATTGGTGCAAGAAGTTATTCAATTCCCTACCAAGTGATCCCTTGGGGTGGAGGTCACATTCCTCCATCATTTCCATCCGTTGGGAGCAGGGATTTCCCATATTATAGTCCTAACCCCTTCGGAGGCTGGGGAATTTCCACAAGTGTCGCTAGCATTCCTTCAACTTCCACTCTGTTCACATTATACGGTGGATTCGTGAGTAACCCTTTCACCGCATCTACAGTGTCGGCATGGGGATACCCTTTCCAAACTCAATGGAATCCCATGCAAGGGTCCTTCCCTTCTCAAGGGATGTCTTCAGGGGGAAACCCCTTTCTCAGTCATTATAACCCCATGCAAGGACTAGTTCCTTCACAAAATTGTCTAGCAGGGGGAAACCTTGTTCTTCCATTAGGGAATCATATGGGTGGAGGTTGTTGGTGTCAGAAGTCACTCCTAGATTGCGGCAGGAGTAATCCTGAGGCCCATCAGTTTAAATTTCATGATTTGTTGATAAAGGGTGATGGATGAAAGTAAACTCAGAACAATATCGTTCTAACTCAGAAACTAGGCCAGGCATGCACAAGCAGATGAGGTCTTGATTCAATTTTAGGTAGTAAGTTGTAATAAGGGTGAGTAGGAGGAAGACTTACCTATGGAAATGTGAAGGGATGCTGTAAGAATCAAGCTTCCAATAGCCTGTAGAAGAAAACTTTGAACACAAGAACCTCTTATATTCAAAAGAAAAACACTAAAATAACATAACAACGCTATAATAAATCCTTTATCATAACACAATCACGATGATTCATGTGAATCATTCAGTCATGAACTCTTTCAGTATGGGATCAAAACAATATGAAAAAGAGAGTTTCCTTACATTAAACAAGGAAATTTCATATACAGATACATAGCCAAGAAAACTAGTTCTTCATTAAAACATTACAGTCGGGAGCTCTGCTCTACCATCCATCCTTACAAAAATACCAAAACTGAGTATATATACTAAGAGAAATTTTCCCCCCTCGCAGCGGGAGGGTAGATGAGACATTAAAGTCTAACTTAACGTGCGCAGGTTCTTCTGGTCAGTCGAGGACATCATATCGGCATGGCTCTTTTAGGAAAACCTGCACACAGGACGCTCTTAGGAAGACTGCCTGCCAGAACCTCCATGCCCTGCATTCATGGCTTGAGCTGAGGTCTCAACCACTTGCTAAATATGCATTAACTGCTTCTTCCATGAAGGGTGGCCGAGACTGAAAACTTTTTGCATTTCGTGTTTTGGAGTTTCTCGATGCAGTGGAAGAGAGAGACCCTGTGTCTTTTGAAATCCCAGTAGCCAGAATGTCGAAACGGATTTTGGGCGCTTTTCGCATTTCAGGTTTTGGTGATTCCTGATGCAGTGGAAGAGCAGCTCCCTTGTCTCTTGAACTCTCGGTAGCCAAAATGTCGAAACGTCTTTTGGGTACTTTTCACATTTCAGGTTTCGACGATTCCCGATGCAGTGGAAGAGCGGCTCCCTTGTCTCTTGAACTCCTGGTAGCTGTAATGCCGAAACGGCTTTTGGGCGCTTTTCGCATTTCAAGTTTCGGCGATTCCTGATGCAGTGGAAGAGAGGCTCCCTTGTCTCTTGAACTCCTGGTAGTCAGAATGCCAAAACGTCTTTTGGGCGCTTTTCGTATTTCGAGTTTCAGCGATTCTCGATGCAGTGGAAGAGAGTCTCCCTTGTCTCTTGAACTCCTGGTAGCCGGAATGCCGAAACGGATTTTGGGCACTTTTCGCATTTTGGGTTTCAAGGTTTCCCGATGCAGTGGAAGAGAGACCCCCTGTCTTTTAAAGTCTCGGTAGCCGAAATCCCGAAATGGCTCATCATTTTGTGATTTTAGCCATAAGAGATGAGCTCATGCGCCAGACCTCATGCAACTCTGCGACTCAAACTTACCCGATGACCGTCGATCTGCTCCATCTGTGGATCCTCTCCGTTGAAAACAAAATGCACGCTCGCTTGATTTTAAGCCCAAAATGGACTTCTTCTATGTGTTGCACCCGACGCTTATGACCGCAGCCTTTGAATAACACGCATTTGATGGGTTTTTAAAACCCCATTTCTACGCATTTACACCAAGGACCTGAAATCGGAGAGAAACACCACCTTGCAAGAATTGGCGCTAAAAGAGGTTATCCTTCGTTTAACCAAATCCAAAAAGGTTTTACCTAAAGCTTGTAGATTTTAACCTTGTACAATATTTATTGCAAATAGATTTTCAATAAAAGAACAAAAAAGATACAATGGCAAATGCAAACATTACACAAAGATTTTTCCCCTGGAAACCCAAACCAGGAAAACTAGCATATTCTATATTCATTCATAACGATATATTTTTTACAATAAAATATACATATAGGAGCCAGCGGCATCCAAAAACCTAACCCAATTACCTGCATTAGTCAACAACCCTAATTCCTTAATTAGAAATAGAAAACCATCAAAAAAAAAACATGTGCCAAAAAACCTCCCAACAATGGACATGAAAATCGAGGCAACATGAAAAACAAGGAAAAAATGTGACACATTTCCCGAGGAAAAAAAAATTGGGGACGCTGCCCTTGAACCCCCACACGGGGGGCTATCGCCCCCCTACACGCCTAATGCAACATAGACACTACTACTCATGCAAAGAATATAACACATACCCAAGATTCTCCCACTTGTTTTTTCTTTTCATACAGGGTTATATAGTCAACAATTCAGGGCAGCAATGCCCATGGATCCTCTACACCAAGAGAACTTCTCAGTGCTCATTGATTTTGTTAATGAATCTGGAAAATTCTTCAAAGTGTCCACCTTCATAAGTAATACTTTATTTTCTTCAACCATGTCTCTCACAAAGTGATATTGAATATCAATATTCTTTGTCTTTGAATGATAAGCCAAGTTCTTCGTGAGAAAAATTGCACTCTGACTGTCACAATCTATCCTTATAGCTTGTTGTACCAACCTAATACCTGAACACAATATTTGTAACCATATTTCTTCCTTACTTGCATGAGTGTCTACCATGTATTCAGCTTCTATAGTTGAAAGTGCCACTAGAGCCTATCGTTTTCTCATCCAACTTATTGCTCCTCCAAACAAGTTAAACACATACCCACTTGTAGATCTCCTACGATCCAGATCACTAGCCCAGTATGCATCCACAAAGCCATGTATGTCCACCACTTTGTCCAATCTTTTTCTTCCTGGGTAGCACAATCCATAGCTAGCAGTGCCACGCAAATACCTAAAAACCCCTTTTACTGTTGTCCAATGCTCCTTCCCCAGTTTTGACATATACCTGCTCAAAACTCCCACTGGATGTGCAATGACCGGTCTAGTATAGACCATTGCATACATAAAACTACCAACTGCACTCGCATATGGAACATTAGACATGTCCTCCTCCTCTTCTTGTGTCTTAGGACAATGATCCGCAGATAACTTTACACCAACCGGAATAGGAACCTTGATCGGTTTACATTCCTCCATATTAAACCTCTGCAATATTGTCTCGGTGTATTTTATCTGATTTAACCAGAGTTTCCTCTTTTTTTGATCTCTTTTAATTTCCATGCCCAAAATGAAATTTGAATCACCGAGATCCTTCATGTCAAATTTAGAGGAAAACTGAGTTTTCACATCCTGGATAATCTCCTTGTTGTTTCCTATCAACAACATATCATTCACATACAAGACCAAATAAATCAAATGATCACCAATTACTTTTAAAATACACACAGTGATCCTCTTTTATTCTTGTGAATCCAAGTCGCACCATATAAGTATCAAATTTTTTATACCACATCCTTGGTGATTGTTTTAAACCATACAGGGACTTTTTTAGCTTGCATACCATCTCCTTCTTTCCTTTCACGACATAACTTTCTGGTTGCTTCATATAGATTTCTTCTTCTAGATCCCTGTGTAGGAATGTTTTCTTCACATCCATATGTTCTACTTCAAAATAAAAAGTAGCAACAAAAGATAACAGAAATCTTATAGAGGTTAACTTGGAAACAGGAGAAAAAATCTCACCAAAATCAATTCCCTCAACCTGGGAATAACCCTTTGCTATTAACCGAGCTTTGTAATTCTCCACTTTTCCTTCTGCATTCATCTTCTTTTTAAATACCCATTTGTTGATAATGGTATTTCTTCCATAGTCAGAAACTCTACTAGATCTCAAGCCTCATTCTTATCCAAAGCTGTCATTTCTTCGTCCATGGCCCTTTTCCAGAGATTTCCATCCTCTGAATCAACTACCTTCCTGACAGTTCTAGTATCATCATCAGTAATAGACAAAGCAAAATTTGAACAAAAATCAAATGGAGTATACCTTTTTGGTAGCCTTGTTTCTTGAACCAATCTCCTCAATATTGGAGTATGAAGATCTTCTTCTTCTAATTCATGTTCTTTTGTAGAGTCTGATTCATCATTCTTTAAATCAAACTCTATTTTCTCTAGTTCTTCCTTACTTGGTGGGACTTTCTGTTTAACAACATCCTTCATTTATCTAAATACCACATCTCGACTATACACTACCTTCTTATTTTTTGGGTTCCAAAGCTTATAACCTTTGAGACCATCTTTATATCCAATAAAGTTACACTTTTCAACCTTCTTATCTAGCTTACTCTTGTTTTCCTTTGGAACATGAACATATGCATCACAGCCAAATACCTTGAGATGTGTGAGAGAAGGTTTATTCCCAGTCCATACCTCTTGTGGAGTCTTGTCATCCAACATTTATGAGGGTAATCGGTTGACCAGGTAACATGCAGTACCCATTGCCTCTTCCCAGAATTCTTGCCTTAACCCGACACCACTGAGCATGCACCTTGTTTTTTCCAACAGTGTCATGTTCATCCTTTCTGCAACTCCATTCTGATGAGGTGTATATGGAGTAGTCTTCTGCCTTTCTATACTACACTTCTTACATAATTCTTCAAATTCATTCTCGTATAATTCTCCTCCATTATTTGTCCTCAACACCTTAATTCTTTTCTATGTTTGATTCTCAACAAGAGCCTTAAACTCTTTAAACCTATCAAAGACTTCAGATTTCTTCCTAAGAAAATATATCCAATATTCCTCGAGAAATCATCTATAAATGAGACATAGTACACATATTTTCCAAATCATGGGACCGATACAGGCCCAAAAACATCATTGTGAACTAGTTGTAAAAATATTTCTGCCCTCGTTGCACCAGAAGGGAATCTTACCCAATTTTTCTTCCCATATACACATTTTTCATAGAAATCATAATCCAAAGAGCAGTTAGACATACCTTCAACCATACCTTTACCATGTAGTAGTCGAAGACCCTTCTCTCTGATATGCCCCAGTCTTTGATGCCACAGCATAACATTTTCTCCAGATACTGTAGGAGTTTTTTCTTCTTCAACTCCAATATCAAGAACAATGGAACTATTACACCCATCACTAATAGTGCTTCCTTGCAGTTTATATAGAGTTCCAAACCAAACTCATTTCAACAACACCATTGCTCCTCGAACAATTCTGCAGGTTTCCTTTTCAAATATTGTTTTTACCCCTACATCGTCCATTTTTATTATAGAAATCAAATTTCTCGCCAAACCTGGGATGTGCAGAACACCAGGAAGTTTTCTAATCCTTCCATCTATGAGCTTCAACTTGAATTTTCCTCGTCCTATGATTTTGGTTGTCGAATCATCACCTAAGAAAACATTACTTCCATCATAGATTTCATATTCACAGAACCACTCCATGTGGGGAGTCATATGAAAGGATGTACTTGAGTCAACCAACCATGCCTCATGATCTGCATGTGTGTTTGAAGAAGCCAAGTGCACATCCCCTCCTTCTTCCTTGGAGGTCTTTTCTTCTGTAGAAGGAGATTCTTCAGATCCCTTCTTTTTATCAACTTTGGATCTACACGGCTTCTTGTAGTGCCCTTTTTTTCCACATCTCCAACATACCTTTACAAAAATTTTGGAATATTTAGATCTACCCTTAGACTTAGATCTCCCACTTGAGAACTTAGATCTATTTCTTTCCTGGGGGCGTCCTCTTGCAAATAATGTGTCTATGCTCTGTCCTTCCATATTCTTTTGTCTCATATCCTCTGACAACAAGGATGAGACCAATTCATCAAAATTCAAGGCATTTTTATTAATACCTATGGCCACAACTAGACTATCCCACGAGTATGGTAAAGAACACAGTAAAATGATACACTTATCTTCATCTGAAATTTTAATCTCAACAGATACTAACTTGCTTACCACAGTAGTGAAAGCATTCAAATTCTCTGCCACCAATTCTCCATATCTCATCCTCAGATTATACAACTTATTTCTCATTAATAGTTTATTTACTATGGACTTAGACTGATACAAATTCCCCAACTTGTCCCATAAATCCTTGGATGTTTCTTCCTCTTACACATTCAGTAATACAGAATCTAAGAGACACAATCGGATTGTGTTCTTCGCCTTCCAATCCAAATTTTCCCAGTCATTTGTTGAAGTTCCTATAGGTGCAGTACCTAGATATACCATGATCCACTGATCTCTGGCCACCAATGAATCTTCCATATTGAGCTTCCACAACTCAAAACATTTCCCATTAAACTTCTCGATCTCCATTTTTGAATTGCTTGCCATTTCTTTTCACCTAAAAAATCAATACCACAGATCTCCCACTATAACAAGGATTATCACAGTCCCGATCCAAACCCTTGACCACAAAGGCGTCCCCCTGAAGCCAACAAAGCTCTAATATATTTTAACCTTGTACAATATTTAGTACAAACAGATATTCAATAAAAGAACAGAAAATATACAATGGCAAATACAAACATTGCATAGAGATTCTTCCCCTTGGAAACCCAAACCGAGAAAACCAACATGTTCTATATTCATTCATAGTGACACATTGTTTACAATACAATATACATATAGGATCGAATGGCATCCAAAACCCTAACCTAATGAACTGTATTAGTCAACAACCCTAATTCCTTAATCGGAAATAGAAAACCATCGGCAAAAAAACATGTGCCGAAAAACCGCCCAACAATGGACATGAAAATCGAGGCAACACGAAAAATGAGGAAAAAATGTGACATGTTTCCCGAGGCAAAACTAAATCTTAGTGGTGTTTCCCCTGAACCCCCACACGGGGGGGTATCACCCCCTCAAACCCCCCTGGGCACCTGGCGCAATGTAGACACTACTACTTGTGCAAATAATATAACACATACCCAACAAAGCTTTGGTCCATAGACAAACTCTTATTGGAAACCTAGTGTGAGTTACAATCCAGGACCCTCTTTTCAAGTTGTTAATCAGTCGATGATGCAGCCCAAGCTACATTTTCTAGAAACTCTCCATTTTCCAAACTTTTCTAAGTTGATGAACGACTAGATTCGCCATGACCCAAGCTGGCCTGCGGTTCCCACCAAACTACCATCGGACATCCCGAAGTTTGAAGGGAAAAGTGTGGAATATCCACAAGACCACATAACAACATTTCACTTATAGTGCTCGTCCAACTCTTTAAACGATGACTTGATATGGTCAGGTTTATTCCGGCGCACCCTCACTGGAGTCACCGCAAAATGGTATATAGAATTGGAAAGGTCAAAGTACGCGATGTTTTGTGACCTTTCCATGGTTTTTATCAACCACTTCCAATGCCATGTTCGGTATGACATCGGTACAAATATTTTGGACAAATTTAAACAAGACAATGCTACGCACATTTTCGATCATATTCGGGAATGGAGGAGATGAAAGAGATTGATTAAAGCCATGGTTCCACCAGAATTTATCTTATAATGGTTCTTGAAGTTGTTGCTTCCTTACATTTCTAAGTATGTATCCACTTTAGGGGTGTTTTCAGAAGAGCAGGAAATCTATATGGCACAAACAATTGGAAATGATTTATTCTCAATTGAGAATTCTTTACAAGATTCTACCCAATGCACCTCGGTCAACCCTCGACTTAGAAAAATCAAAGACATGACCACATGTTGATGGGATCAGTGATTTCCCTCAAAGAAAAGTCATAGATCTGGTCACTAACCAAATGAAACAGTTGTCGATTCAATAGATTCTGGTCAGTCTGACCTCTGGCTCAACCACCCCCACAACCCAATCCTTGGATATACACACTATGTAGTCGAAGACTCATAAGGGTCCTCAGCGGCCCGGAGAGAAAAAGAAAGGAAAAGGAAAGAAGGGTAGTGGGGGAAACAACAAAAATCCTAATAATAATGCTTACAGAGAAAAGAGTGAAAAGAGAAAAGTGAATTTCCCATGCAAGCTTTGTGGGGATGATCACCTTACTCATCAATTCCCAAATATAGAAGAGGCCCAATGTTGTAAATGTGTTGAACCTGCATAGAATAGATCTAGCTAGAAAATACTACACACATTTGCAAAGAGAAATTAAGAAAGAAGAAGCAAGATAGAAAGAATGGAAGAATTCTCATTAACCGTATTCCACACTCAAAGAGTGAATAATTTAAAATATGTATAGAATAAATGAGTAGCTAATGATCCATAGTGGTGGTCTAGATTGATCTGGACACACACCAACAATTACAAGAGTAAACTGCCACCTAGTCTAGTCTCTCAGGAAGTTACGGGAGTGAACTGTCACCTAGATGAGTTAACTAGTCAACTAGTCTTCAGTTAACTGACTGAACAAAGAGTAGTGAGTTGGTGATGATCCCAATGATGCATGGTGACAAAACCAATGCAACATCTAAATTCAACTTAACTAGTCAAACTGAAGTGTCAACTGAAAGAGAATATTCTCCAGGTGGAATATTCACCCCTAAAATCTAGGAGGTTGGATAATGACTAATTATGACTAATAAACAAGGAATAACCTTAGGAAAAATAAATCCTAGGTGTGTGTAAAGTAACTCCAACACCCCCCCTGAACATCACTATGGTGAAAATAGAGAATGGGTCCCAGCTACGAGGTCGTGTTAGGTACCCAAATACAAAAAATACACTGAACTAAATGAGGAAAGAGGGAAAACCTCATGGGAACAAAACCCCCCCTCAAATTATAATGCATAAAATAAAAAATGATAAGGAACAAAAGGAAATTGCTAAGCAACCATGTCCTTCACTCCAAGAAGACCTTGCAACTCTACAAGTTTGTGCTCTTTGAAGATTTTGTTGAAGATGTAGATGTCTGCACGGATCTGATG
>SNQJ01S0114275.1:0-13536 GCA_010110895.2 Picea sitchensis
TTCACACTTTCAGTTGTGAAAACTGAATCGAAACCAAATTGCAATTGTCGCAAAAATGAAACAAATGTCTAGTTGCACAATGTGACGATGATTTGTCGTTAATAAGACAAGGAGTGTAGGCAACTTTTTTTTAAGAGAAATTAAAAAAATGAATTGGCTGCCAACAATCACATATCTTATTTCCTCCCGGAGTTAAAAAGAATACAGGCAGGTGAATTTGTGTTGACTATGACTGGAGATAGGTCTTGTCCTACTAATCCTCTGGCTACGCACGTAGTTTATGCTGAGGTTAATATGGAGAGAATCATTGAAATGATCCTTATAGATATCTCCAGAACCCCTGGAGTAGTGGAGAATTTTTTCGTCAGAGCAGACTGCTCCCCCGAAGAGATTGGAATTTATATAGACTTATTTAAGGAATTTCGCGATGTTTTTTCCTGGTCTTATGAGGAAATTCCAGGCATCGATCCAAGAATCGTCGAGCATGAGATAATGACTTATCCCGAAACCAAGTTGGTCTGACAGAAGCTTTGTCCGGTGAATCCTCGGAAAGCTGCAGCTATTAAGGTTGAAGTTGAGAAACTGCTTAAAGTTGGTTTTATCTAACCCATACAGTTAATGCAATGGGTGTCAAATCTCGTTCCAGCTAACAAAAAATAGGGTACGATTCACGTGTGCATGGACTTTTGTGACTTGAATAAGGCCTATCCAAAGGATAATTTCCCCACCCCATTCATTGATTAGATTGTCGATGAATGCGCAGGCTGTGAGGTCTTTTCATTCATGGATGGTTTTTCGGGATATAACCAGATTCAGATCAAACCTAAAGACCAACATAAAATAGATTTTATCTATCCGTGGGGCACATTTTCTTAGCGTAAGATGAGTTTTGTCCTGAAGAATGTTGGAGCCACTTTTCAGCGGGCCATGTATTTTTCTTTCCACAAACTTAGACATATAGTCGAGGCTTATCTCGATGATCTAGCATCACAATCTCGCAAGAGAGCTAATCATCCCGCGCACCTTCGACTAATATTCAAACGATGTCGCTACTATCATATTCTCTTGAATCCTAACAAATGCAATTTTTGCGTGATGTCAAGTCGTCTTTTAGGTTTCATAGTTTCAAAAAAAGGGATCATAGTCGATCCTCTTAAGGTTGAGGTGATAGTTCAGTTGCCTCCCCCATGTACAATACCCCAACTTCAAAGCTTACAGAGCAAAGAGAATTGTCTTCGGTGTTTTGTCACAAACTATGTTGAGATCACTAAAGGGTTCATGCATATATTGAAAAAGGGAGTCCCTTTCTATTGGGACAAAGCCTCTCAGTGCTCTTTTGAAGCATTGACACATGCCCTTACGTCTGCCCCTCTGCTTCGGCCTCCCAATTATAATAAATATTTCTTATTGTACTTGGCCGCCGCAGAGTAGACCACCAGTATTGTCTTGTTTCAAGAGGACGATCCACTCGAGGAGCATGTGATTTATAACATGATTCAAGGCCTGGTTGGGCCGGAACTCAACTATTCCCATGTTGAGAAGCTTGCATTGGTAGCAGTGCATGTTGTCCATCGGTTCTGTCATTATATTTTTCTTCGTAAGATCACCATCATTGCCGTTGTGAATTTGTTTCAATATGTGTTGACACGACGAGTCATTGGCAGAAAGATCAGTAGATGGATTGCTATCCTCTAGGAATTTGACTTGGATTTTGTTTCTGAAAAATACAAAAGGTCACTGGTCTTTGCAGAACTTATTTCAGAACTTCTGGTTAAATCTAGTGATGATACGCCTGAAGAATCGCCTATTAAAGGATATCTTTTTCTGATAGCATCTTCAGACCCCTGGTATTGTTGGCCCCTTCACTAAATGGGGGATTAATTTCACTACATGTCACCCAACTTCAACCAGGGGGCATCGTTATATCAACGTAGTGGTAGACTACTTCACCAAGTGGGTCGAGGCTATGCCAACGTTTAACAATTATGGTGAAACAATGACTCTCTTCATTTTTAACCAGATAGTAGCAAGGTTTGACATCCTGAAGGAGATTGTCACTAACCATGGCAGTCACTTTCAGAACAAAATGATGTCTGAGTTAACATCATATCTTGGGTTGAGGTAAGAACATTCATCGCACTACTACCCACAAGAGAATGGTCAAGTGGAAACTGTGAATAATTCCCTCAAGACTATTCTTCAGCGAACGATCAATTCTGCCGAGTCAAATTGGCATTTGATGTTGTACTCAACATTATGGGCATACCAACTGTTTGTAAAGACTACCACTAGTTTCTCTCCTTTTCAACTCGGTTATGGGCTGGAAGCAGTCTTTCCTATTGAGTGCCAGATCCCGTCTTTAAATTTGGCTATAGAGTTATTTCCAGACACTTCACCGCTTGATGAATGCCTATTGTATATCGAGCAGCTCAATGAGCATTGCCATGATGCAGCCTTGGCTAACGAGGCTCACAAGAAATGATTCAAGTGCCAATATGATCGGTCCATTCATCCTCGGATTTTCTCCAAAGGCGACCTTGTCCTGGTCTATGACCAAGACAAGGATCCCCGGGGGGCAGGCAAGTTCAAACCCATGTGGTTCAGACCTTTCATCGTGAAATAGGTCTTAAAGAAGGTCACTTATCATCTAGTTGAATTTGAGGGAAATGCCTTGGCGGAGCCTAGAAATGGGCTCTACCTCAAGAAGTATTACTCTTAGGTTGGTCTCTTGGGTCACTTCTTGTACCTATGTATAGTTCTTATATAACATTTTTGTCCTTTTGTTTTATGGACATGTCGTTATTTATTTTATCTTTTTCACTGTGGCATATGTCAAGTGAATCAGAGGTGTTCTTTGGGTTCGTGGACGGCACTAGCCGACACACTCGGAGGCTTGCTTTCGCAGCTTGGGTGATATTCACACCTCAAGGCCAATTGCAATCTTCCGAAGGTATCTGTCTAGGCGACGCCACAAACAATGTCGCCGAGTACAACGAAGTGAAAGAGTTGCTTCGTGATGCTTTTTCACATGGCATTTCTCACCTCCGGGTTTACTTAGATGCACAACTAGTTGTGTCCCAGTTAAATGGAGTTTACCGCGTATATGATCCTACATTACATAGATGTTTTCTTAGGGTAAGTCTCTTAGAACATTGCTTTGAATACATTACATATATCCATGTTCCTAGGATAACAAATACCCTAGCTAATCAAGTATTAGATTGGCATGTTGCACACACATAAAAAGAAGCACACACATACACATGTATATACATTTGTAAAGAAATGTGATCCATAAGACACATATATATATATATATATATATATGTCAAAAAGTGTCAGAGTACATAGGTGGGTACAAACGCCTCAAAAAATATTATCCGGTATACATCACGGGGCTCATGCCCTAAAAAATATACAAAAAGTGCCCTAGGCACATAATAAGTCCAACCTATCTAAGCTCGGGGCCTATTGGCTCTGTTGTAGTGAACAACGACATTAGCCAAATGCCAGAAAAGTTGGACCCAGGTCCGTGTCACCCACTACATGAGGCTGCATAGATGGCGGGAGATCCTCGATCTCGGCCATGGGAACTGCACAAGTGAGTGCGGTGAGGTTCTACTCCACCCGTCTCAAAAATCTCTCAGCCTCTCTGGCTGGAGGCCCCCCTACGGCTGCTGGTCCACCGACTGCTACTAGTACTGCCTCTAGTCGAGGACATTGCGAGTCCTCATGAATTCTATCGAGAAAAATAGTCCCACGTCTGTTGGGTGACGGGCTATAGGCGGTGGATTAGTTGGGAAACTACACAATAGCCCGTAATCTCAAGGAATTCCTTGCAACTTTTTATTTTTTGCAACTTTTGCAAGTATACGCGGGTTGTAGTGGTGCAACATGCATACGTACGTGGGTTGTAGTGATGCAACAAGCGTATGTACGCGGGCAATAGTGGTGCACGGTGCATACATCTTCAAAAAATGGGTTTCTTAGAAGAGCAACTCAGTGATGGCTTGGAAAAAAATCCAACTAAGAGGGCCAAAGGGCAGGTATGAATGTGTAAATAAATTTAGGGCTATAACAATATTTCAAGCACCTTTTTAGGAAACGGTTAGGGAACTATTTCTAGGATTGGGGGCTACAATTACTCAACATTGAGGAGATAAAATGAACATCAAAAGAATTTAGCAATGATTAGCATTCATACAACCTTTTTGGGCTGTATTGTAATTAGATTCTTTTAATAAAATATTTTTCATAATTGAGGATATTCTGAGACCTCACATCCCCTAAATCATGTATTTTCCTATAATTTGTTTCCCATGTTTTCATTAATCCTCTTTCTTATGTTCATTTATTCATTTAGGCTATGACAACTACCATTCAATACAACCTCTGTTGTAGCGAATTTAAAAGCACTTATTTGAACACAATCTTTCCTTTGTTTTGTTGTGAGCAAAACAAGACCCGTGTTTAGATATTGTTGCCTATTTTATAAAGATTAAATACAACCTGAGTGAGTTTAGTGTTAGTTCTTATATTGAGGAGAAAAATCATATTTATCCTTGTTAGATACCTGGATTTTTGACTCAGTTTGTGTTTATCTTGGATCCTCTATCTATACTTAATCTTCCAAAGGATTTAGTTGATGAAGTCATGCCTCCTCATGTTCTGATTTTCAATTATTAGAAGGTTCACTGATTCAATCTCAGATCAAGAAGCCTTGAAAGGGTTGATCAATCAATCATTATTTTTATGAAAATGTGCTAGGCTTGGCTCTGTTGCAGCCTAGAGTCAACTCTAGTAACATCATTGTTTGGCACTGTTGTTGGGGATGGTTTTGAAGGTTTCCATCTTCCCTAGGTGTATGACAAAGCTTAGATCTATTTCTTTATGGTGAAAAAGAAATAGGCATCAAACATTGGTTGTAATCATTGACCCGATGACTCCTTGGCTCGAAGAATCCAAATGATTCACTTGAGACTCCACTGGTTTCAAGATGTCACGTTCTTTTGCTACTCATATCGTTGCAAGGTTTTCTCCTTTGGATTTTAAAAATGTTTATGGATTTCCAAATGTTGTTCCAGAAATTAAAGTTTGGGAAGATATTCTTCCTAATTTCAGAGAAGATGTGGATGACAATCCTGCACAACACTTGTTTGGGTTTCATAAAATTATGCATCAATTAGATATACATCATGTTGTTCCTGAGTTTATACTTAAGGCTCACAACATAATGTCAGGCATCACAAAATAAAGAGAGTTTTAATATTTGTTTTTTCTATTTCAGTTATACGAGAAAAGTTCCTAAAATTGAATTAATGTATAACAACTCAGAGGGCATTTTTCCTATCTGAGTTAAAGTTGAAAATAATGACTGTAATGAGAGAAAAACATAAAACTGTTAGACAAAGCAAAGCATCAATCACATAAGAATCTTACTCTGCTACAAAAGAATAAAATAGATGATGTAACCTTTAATGAAGCATAAAATATAGCAATCTAATTAACTCATAGTTCTTGTATTTGCTAATAGACAATACAAAGGAAAATATGTTAGCTGTCAGATAACTAAATGAAACATATAACCACAGTAGAGTTTGTACTAAATTGAGATCATGCATTCATTAAGGAAGTATAGAAAAAGATGTTGAAATGTGTAAACACAGTAGAACACATAACTCAAACTGGATGAAATATGGAATCTCTGGTCTGCACTTGTATTAATTCTCGATGAGGATATTTTTTCTCAATTACAACTGGCAAGAAGCAACCCTTTGTTCATCCTTTTGAATATCTATTTATAAAAAAGATTTGCAACCCTAGATGGTTGGAACTTTCATTATTTCTAAAAAGAAACGGTTACAAAATGAGAAAATTGGAACGCTCCACCTAGTTCTCTTTTGTTTCTTTCTCCTGCCCAGTACATTTGATGCATCTGCCCAAAAATTGGGCTACCAAACTGGAGGATTCTATTAAGTTATTGGCCTCAAAAGTATACAATTTCTTTTCCAATAGAGGAAATCTTTCTTCTATTCATCTATCTTCTGAAATAATCGACTGTAGTTGTAGATTAGGCTTCACTAGCCATCTATCTATTTGAGCAATATCAACCTGTTTTATCTGTGATATTTCAGCTTGGGTTTCTTCCATATTTGCCTTAATGTTGAGAATATGTTTAGCTATATCAATCTGGCCCAGTATTCTAGAGCCATCCTCTTTATCAAGGCCTAATAATTCCTTATTGAGTGAACAAAAAGTCTCTTCACAAGATTATTTTACTTCCTTAGCCATTTTCCTACCTTCTGCTATGTTAGACTCCCAAGTATTTTGTATGATATCACCTCTGGTTCATTACAAAATGGACAATCTAGAAGCCATTGTCATTCCTTCTTTTGTTGATGATATAACCGCTTCTTGGAAGGTAGTTCGGGCAACGTTAACCTCTTTTTCTCTTAAAACAATGTCACTTAATGCTTGCTCTATCTCGCCAAAATAATTTTGGATGATTTCTACCTTAGAGAGTAGGCTTTGTTGTGCTACTTCCAGTTTCTATTGCACTTCCAGTGCCTGAGATTGGAACACTATTATATTTAAAACCTCGCTTGGGCAGTCTTTTGTATCTCCTCAATATTGGATTTAAGCTATTGAATTTCTTGTCTGTCGTTGGCTCTAGCCTCTTCGATATCTTTGTTGACTTCTCTTTTGACGTTATTTTCTACATCCATTATATGAATCTATAATTTGTCTATCAATAGATTCCTCTGTCTCAATTGTTCTTCTAGTTTGTCAACTAACCATTGATTTACCGTAGCAAAGGTGACTAGTGACCCAACATCGCCTTGGCAAGATCTGAATCTTCCAAGCCCTGCCCATCAAATATCATCCTTTGCATTTTGGTTACTACCCCTTCTTTCTATTTTGATTCTCTTCTGATTATGGCCCTCCTTTTTGTGCTAAAGAAAAAGTTTGGAGGAGGTATCTCTTGAAGCGAGATCGGTGTAAGATCGCTTGCATATATAACTTCGAGGCCGGGAGTTCCGAAACTTGATTGTAGAGGGGTTAGTGTTTTAATAGGACTACCTACCTCTATGAATTTCTTTCCTTCTACTATTCAGGAGGTATCAACAGGAGTAGCTGGTGATAAAAGAGGTATCACTTGATTCTGTTTCAGAAGTGTCTCAGATTGAACCTTTGTTTGCAACTCTAGAGATCCTGCCTACAAGGTTTCTAATTCTTGTGTAGACACTTCAGGATTCTTTTTGAGATTCCTCAGTAGTTTGTTTTCCAGAAGACTTTGGTTCAAAACTTGGGGGTATGGATTCCTTCTCTAGAGAAGTGATTATCAATTCTCCCTGTAGTATCTTGGGCAAACTACTTCGTCTATTCTTTTGGAAAGTAAAGAAACTGGCTTGTTGGTCAGGGGGTAACATTTGGACTCTGTCTTGTACCTCCTCATAAGCTATGATTCCCCTGAATATATTGTCATAGGGGGAGTCTTCATGTATATATATTTTCGTATTGCATTGAATCAGGTGATTCTCCACAATTTGATATGGATCGTTCTTTCTGAATTCAATGTCTACCAATTTGGCATCCTCTAAAGCCGCAACCTCTACTTTGGAATGGCCAAAATTCAACAAGGAAAATCATCCGATCTGTAGAGGGAAAACTGGCCAAAATTTCTTCTGAGCTGCTTTTAGCTCTTTGCCAATGCCTCCTGTTACTGTCTGGTAAGCCACTTCTCTGCACACTAGTCTATCAGGAAGAAACTTTGGGAGAGCGTGAGGGGAAATTGAGCATCCGAAAACCCTGATATAAGAGAAATTTTCTTCAATAAACCAATCTGCAACTGTTTTAAGGTTTCCCATAATTTGATCTGAAATCTGAGGGGGTGGATAACCATATAATTTTTGGTGAACAGGAATCACTACATTATGACAAATTTCATAAAATAAATCTTTGACCTTTTCCTCCCATAGTTTAGAATCATAAAAATGGATAGGTTCTGCATTGGTTGGGTTCCAACTCCAATTCATCAATGGAAATGGAGTCATGAAACAGATGGCATCCATGACATACGCAGACATATAAAAAGGGGTAGGTTGGTATTTTGACTTCACCCTTTGATGCTCTGTAATTTCCTTGGTTAGGTTATCTGATAGAATCTTAGCCCAGTCGAAAGTGAAACCCTCGGCTACCTCATGCATGATTGATACCCATTCCACCGGGAAATGAGTAGGGATTTTCCTTATGAATATTCTACATAGAATCATGGCTACATAGATCATATATTCATTTAATGATGCAGTGGAATAAACACCATGAGAATCAGCTCTGAATTTCGCTGGAATTCCCCACCATGTTTTGACTATATCTGGGTAGGTTCGGTCACATTCTACAAATTCTTTTTGTTGAAAATCCATTACGAATGCATCATTATAAATATATTTTGGATCAGGGGATAGCTTGTACATTACTTGGATGTGTTCCAGCCTGAAAGAGCCAACATCGACCTTTTGGTGATTGATGATGCTCCTGGTATGCACATCAGTGTTTTCTAGAGCCTATCTTATCATGTCATTATATGGCATGAGTGTTGAAAACTCCACAAGAAAAGTGTGTCTAATTTATTTTTCCCTTAAATAAATTTGACAGTAAATATCAATCTATTAACTCATAATTACTTGAAATGGAAAATCAATTAGCTATAGGAAATTCAAGTTCAAAGGTTGACTGGTGGGACATGGAAGTCGAATTAGTTGTAACTAAGTGACTTGAAGTTGTAACAAAGTTATAAGTGTAGTTATGTGAGTTGTGAAGTAGTTTAACTCAGATAAGTGAGTTAAGCTCAGTTGTACTAGTTGCAAATGAACTTACAATAGTGAGAGTTCAGTGAATTAATTATTAATTAATTCACAATTAGTGATCTCACATGCAACTAAAGATTTACCACTGTTAACTACATGCATGTCAGATCTAGTGGAGACCCAGTTGAGATAACAGGTGAAAGGGATAGTTTGGCTATTAGTTGTGATTTGAGTGAAGTGAACTCATGCAATCACACACACAGTGGATGTGCCCATGAGAAATGTGAATCCTAGGCAAGAGGAATTCGAATCATTTGCATGGTTTTCCATTGCAGGGATTGCGCAGAGGAGGCAGGTTGTCTAGAGGCAGAGAATTGGCACATGTATTTGTTGATTTTTGTATGACAGTGTGAGACGATTGTATCGTACTGAGAGCTCTTGGTTTATAGTTTTGTATGAGATTGTTTCATGATCCATGATATATATAATATATGATAGTGGGGTTTTTAGCTTTATTATTTCCCGGTAAAACATTTGTGTTATGTGTGATTGATCTTTCTTCTTGATATTGCAATTGGCGATCATGTTTTAAATTCCGCAAGAATATTTGTAGAAGTGATTATGTCATTAACAATGGCATATAATTGTTAGATTAGGAGAATCCATGCAATACATAATTTGTATTGAAATTTCTACATGGTATCAGAGTGCAGAAGATTCTAGAAGCTGAATTTGTGATTGGATAGAATTCAAATTTGCAGAAAAACTTTCTTGGCGCTACAGGTGATTCAAGATCGAAATGGATTTCAATGTATTGAGGTTAGAGTATTCAATTGAGGATAGATCGAAATACATTTCTTTGAAGGACAGGATGGAGGCAGTACTCGAAGACAATGGCTTGAAGGAATTCATTGACAAAGATGTTCCTAAGCCATATGCTACAGACGTTGCAAATCTTGATGCATGGAAAAATAAAGTGGCAAAGGCAAGGAGGATTTTGTTGGAGGGAGTATGAGACCACATTGTCTCAAGCCTCCATGGGAAAGCCACACCACATGCAATGTGGAAGACTTTGACGGATCTATTCCAAAACAACAACGACCATAGGAAATTGGCGCTCAAAGATAAACTCAGGAAGATCAAGATGGAGAAGGGTGAATCCATTCCAAAATATCTCACAAAGTTAGTCCAATGTCAGGATGAGCTCGGGAGTGTGGTAATAACAGTCGTTGATGATGATTTGGTGAGATTGTCTCTCCTAGGACTTTCCAAGAGTTGGCACAGTTATCAAGACTCTGTCAATGGAAGGGAAAAAATTCTAGATTGGGAACGACTATGGTCGGATCTAGTACACGAAGATTTCAGGCGGAACACCAGAGATGGCTCTTCATCAAAGCATGATGATGAAGAGGATTGTGCTTTGGCTGCGAAGGAAAGGAAAGGGAAGGGAAACAAATTCCATTCAAAATCTGATTCTAAAGGAAAGAAGTTGCATCTGTCCAAAGTGAAGTGTTTTCACTGTCACGAACATGGGCACCTCGCTACTAATTGTCCGCAGAAGAAGAAGAACAAGGAGGTTGTTGGAGTTGCAACTGGTGAGGCCCTTGCCTCACAATTTGAACTTTACTTCTCTTTTATCACATGCATGGATTAAATTTCATTGGGATCGGTGTAGTATTTGGATAGTGGCACTTCCTTCCACATGACGAGATATAAGGATTTTTTCAGTGACTTGGAGGAGAAAGATCTCAAAATGCATATAGAGATGGGAGATGATGGATGATACAGTGCGACTGGCATTGATTCCATTACTTTTCAGAGGGAGTCAGGTAAACCATTTCAATTAAAATATGTTATGCATGTTCCAGGTCTGAAGAAAAACCTGGTCTCAGTTGCAATGTTGGAGGACAGAGGCTATGACGTTGTTTTCAGTGGTGGAAAATATTTTCTGCGACATAAAACAACGAGTCAAGTCAAGAGGATAGGGATTTGAGTTAAGAATCTCTACATGTTGGAGGTAGATGGTTGCGCTACCATGATGGTCAAGGCAGAAAAAGTGGTGAGCCAAGATGAGGGCGAATTATGGCACAGGCAATTGGGCCATCTTCATCATGGAGCTTTGAAGATCATGCAACAAATATCTACTGGACTTCCAATGGGAACACTTTCTTAGTTAGATCAGTGAAAGGGTTTCACCATGGGGAAGTATGTAAATTCCACCTTTCATGAAAAGGAGAACCGTGCTTCGGTGATCCTGGAGAGAATTCACACAGATGTGTGTGGACCATTCTCGGTTACTTCAACAACAAAACATAAGTATTATGTTATTTTTTTTTTATGACTTTTCTCGTAAATGTTGGATCTTCTTCATGCAGAAGAAGGATCAAACATTCTCAAAGTTTTGTGAGTTTAAAGCATTGGTGGAGAAAGAGTCAGGGAAGCAAGTGAAAGCTCTAAGGAGCGATAATGGTGGAGAATACATCTCTAACGAATTCAAAGACTTCTACAGCAAAGAAGGAATTCAAAGGGAACTCATAGCGCCTCATAACCCATAGAAAAATGGGGTCGTGGAGAGGAAGAATAGAATGATCGTGGGTGTAGCACGAGCAATGTTTCATGATCAGGGCCTACCAATGCATTTGTGGGTGGAAGCATGTAATACTGCGATTTATGTGCAAAACTGTTGTCCTCATAGAGTACTTGGCATGAGTACCCCTGAAGAAGATTTCACTAGTAAGAAACCTGATGTTTCTCATTTTAAGATTTTTGGCTCATCTGTTTATGTGCATGTGGCCAAGGATGCCAGGAAGAAGATGGAACCGACTGCTGAAGTTGGGATATTTTTGGGGTACATAGAAACACCCCATAATTATCATGTGTATTTTCCTAATAGTAAGATGATTGTTATGCGATGGGATATAAAATTCGATGAGGGGAAATCCATGCGATTGTCGCTTCAGAGGGAGCTAGACTTGCATGCAGAGGAGGAACTGCTAGTTCCCAAAGATGAGTCTCAAGATGTGGATCAACCACACGAGGAGGTTGATGGAGTGGAGGAAGCCACTCAAGCAGAGCCATCCATCAGAAATGGCAGAAAGCGCACCACGGAAGCTGATAGATTGAGACTAGATGCTACACAAAATGTAGGAGCCCCTACTTCACAACGCAGACAAAGACAATCTCCTGATCGATTTACTAGATACATGTCTCTCATGGGCAAATGTATTGTGACTGAACCATATTCCTTTCAGTAAGCAGTGCAGGATCCCAATTGGGTTGATGCAATGGTGGAGGAGTATGACTCCATTGTCAAAAACAGTGCTTGGGAAATTGTTCCAAGGCCGGTTGATAAATCAGTGGTAGGTTCGAGATGGATCTACAAGGTAAAGCAAGTTATTGATGGGAGTGTTGAGAAATAAAAGGCCAAATTTGTGGCCCGGGGCTTCTCAGAGATCGAGGGGATAGATTATGATGAGACCTTTGCACCTGTCACAAGGTACTCTTCCATAAGATCCATCTTTGCACTCTCAGTGCAGATGGGTTGGCGCATTCATCAGATGGATCTGAAAACTGTGTTTCTCAATGGGATCATTGAGGAAGAAGTGTACATTGAGAAGCCATAAGTTTTTTGAGACCATTGACAGGGAGTCGCATGTGTGCAGACTCAAGAGAGTGTTGTATGGGATGAAGCAAGCACCCCGTGCTTGGTACACTCAGATATGCATCTATTTCACTGGACTGGGTTTCACCAAAAGTGAAGAAGATGCAAACCTATACCAAATTGTTGTGGAGGGTAAGATTTTAATCATTTTTCTTTATGTTGATGATTAAATATTGATTGGTGATGAGCAACTGATACACTCGTGCAAGGAGGACCTTGCAAAGGAGTTTGAGATGAAGGATTTGGGCCTTCTTCATTATTTCCTTGGATTGGAAATATGGCAGCGAGATGGTGAACTTTTTGTGTCTCAAGGCAAGTATGCAAGGGAGATACTGGGTAAGTTTCACATGGAGGGCTACAAACCCATGGATACTCCTCTTCCATGAAACTGTAAGAAAGTGGATCCTACTTCTGGAGAAGTAGTGGATGCTATTGTCTATCGACAGTTAGTGGGTTCGCTAATGTATTTAGTGAACACGAGACCGAACATTTGATATGCGGTTAACCATCTGAGTCAAGCGATGGTTAAGCCTACCAAGCTCTTTTGGAGGGTGGGTAAGAATGTCCTGAGATACCTAAGGGGCACATCTGAGTATGGATTATGGTATAGACAAACAGATGAGGTGAAGTTGCATGGCTTCACAGATGAAGATTGGGTGGGCATCCCAACGGATAGAAAGGGCACATCAGGGGGGCTCTTTTGTATCAGATCTACTGTTGTTTCTTGGTACAATAGGAAATAGAGATCCATGGAACTCATTTCAACGGAAGCGGAATACATGGCAATGAGTCAAGCTGCATGTGAGGCTATCTAGATGAGAAAGATCTTGGTTGGTTTGTTTGTTTCTCATTTAGATCCGATAGTGATTCATTATGATAATCAGATTTGCATTAAAATCTCGATTAATCCTGTGTTTCATGATAGATCTAAGCATATAGATATCCAGTATTATCATCTCAGAGATTATGTGCAGCGAAAGATCATGTTGCTTCAGTACATTCCTACGGAAGATCAAGATGCAGACATTCTGATGAAGGCGCTCACCAGGAGAAAATTCGAATACCATA
>SNQJ01S0114275.1:13546-41789 GCA_010110895.2 Picea sitchensis
ACACACACTGTTGGAGCTGCCTTTGTTTTTTAACCTGTTTTGAATTTTATTTCTTAATGCTCGAAATCGAAAGTTGGTTTTCATATTTCCCTTTAGTTTTTCCAAAATCTCAGAAGTCTCATCACGCGAGCAGTGACGATTATCATACTCTCAAGGCGAGTTATACTTTTCGTTCAAATGATTTTTTTATTTTTTTTCTTCCCCTTTTTTACCTCAGGATTTCGCATGTCGGGTGTTATATATCACATAGTTCACAAGTCACGAAGAGCGAAACGGTGAAATAACCTTAAATTTTTACCCAAGTCAGTAGCGAGAGTAAAGATTTTCTAAACTACGGTAAGCATCATCGAGATTTCGTGTCTCGGCGTTTACTAGCTCCAAAAGTCTTACCATCATAATCCCGATAGTTGAAACCACGAGACTCTTGTTTTAAGTAACCCGGGTTAGTGTTAAAGGTAAAAAGTTCAGCCGAGGTTAAACTCAGTCGGATATTCCGAACTCGGCATGTTTTCCCTCAAAAGCTACACCGTCAAAGCCCCGAGTCGCAAAGTTGCGATAAAGATAGAAACGTAGTTAATTAAACACTTAATCTGGTTTTATCCCCCAATTTAATTAAATCAGATCATCGCGATCTCGCAATTTCACAACTCGACATACCAACATCCTGGAAGCTATACCTTCGAAGCTCCGAGTCGCGAAGTCACGATTTTGCAACTCGGCATACGAACATCCTAGAATCTATACCTTCGAAGCTCTGAGTCGTGAAGTCGCCATATAAATAACCACGATATTTGTTTTTTTTTTTTAAACATGATTAATTAAACACTTAATCCTGGTTACATTTTTATTTAACCAAAGCTAATTATCGCAATCTCGGGTTTTAGAGGCTGGAACGGTTAGAGTGAAAACTCTAGATGTAGCGAGTACCGAAAGATTAATTAATGTTGATAAAACTTGATTAATTGAGCTAAGCCAGTATTTCCCGTGATTTGATGCATGCACAGTCTACGAGGCAATCTTAATTTTTCCTTGCGCCAACTTGTGTTTCGAAGTGTCAAAATTTATGGCATTAATTAGAAACAAGTCAAATCAACAAGTAAGGATTGGGTTTTTATTTCTAAATTATATTTAAGAATGATTTGACCGTTCTGTTCCAAAAAAGTACCGAGTCTTAAATGGTCGAATGTATAGATCTGTTATTTGTTATCGCAAACTCATTTCTACATTACACGGAGTAAACTTTCTTAGTGAACTAATTTCTGTATGTATACATATTTTTATCGCAGAAGAGCTAAAGCATGATCCCCCGCCATGGCCCCGTGAAAAGCGTCTAAAGCCAACGTTGAGGTTTCGGGACAAGGTCCAGACAATGTCTCTGATACTTCACCTCAAAGTGTCGACTCTATCAAGACCTGGTCGTTTGTTTATGAGGTTCTATAGTTCGAATTGGTAGATTATTCAGATGATTCTAGTGACAATGAAAAAGATGACCTGACCACCAAATATAAGATTGTCGTCCAAGATGGAATGCATAGAGTAGCGGCCAGGCCACGACTGCTCCCTTACTATGATATGGTCCGGTGGGCATTAGACCATGTGGATATACCAACCAGAACCATCATCAACGAGCATAAGGTCACTATTGGCACTTTCAGACCCGAACAAATTCAGGCTATGTACAAGTTGCCAACCGTGTCACACTTTACATACAATGCCAGATTCTTGGAAAATTTCAAACAGAAGGAATGTGTGCAATATGACAAGACTATGTCCAGTTTAATCAAATATTGGGTCTCACACCCTGCGAAGTTTAGGGTGGACAGTAACAGTATATATTCAATAGCCTCTCTGGAACCACAGTTTAAATATGTAGCTATGATGACCTACAGATTATACGGGAGAGAGGACACCACACATTTTNGGTTGTTCCTTTGACTAGGCTAAAATACTGTCTGATAGCTTGACCAATCGAGTTATAGAGTATCGAGCGTAGAGGGAGAGCGGAAATATTGCTTCATTCTTTATGTATGCGTACATTATGGACGCCGTGTGTTTTCTAACACCCTTTCCCTTAATGATATGGATTTGGACTCCATCAGAGGCCGAGCCCATCCACGTTTACCATTCAAAACTGTGGGAAAAAAAAGCGGCAGATTTTGTGTATGAAATCTTTAACTAGGTAATGGTACTGCTGCATGTCACTATTTTTGGCCACTCGCCACCCAGGATCTCGGACAGTATAATGATGAATCTAAGCAATATAGCTGACTAGTATGTAGAAGGAATTCTCATATCTCAGGGTTTTCGGGGCTTCTGTTCCCTCGCATGCATTACCATTATTCATACCCGATAAGCTAGCTTGTCGTGAGGTTGCTAGGAAAACCATAATAGGTGGCATAAGCAAGGACCTTAAGGGATATTCAAAGAAGGTATGGCCACCTTTTCCTATTCATTTAAATTCATATTCTTTGTTAGATTTCAGGCATGCTAAAGCTAAGGCAGCAACCCTAGAAGACCTAAAATCGGTTCATGTTGAATTCAAGAAGCACGATCCGCAAAGGGTCATAAGTAATCACTTGGCCAGTTGCAGACTAAAGAGCTTCGAACACGAAAATTCACCCTCGGATGAAATTTTCCGAGGTGCAAGATCTTATGCCAAGGTTTTGGCTCGGATACAAGCCCTGGCACCCAAAGACAGGGCCAATGTTCTAAAATTCGAAGAACATCGATGCAGTTGTCTTCCATCAGTATTGTGCAGTGAGAATCCAAGTACAACCGAGGTGCAACAAAAAGAATCCTAAGGCTCCAAAGATGTGACACCCAGCCAAGAAAAACACCAGGACGGGGAAGAGAAAACTAGAAGTCTGAAACTAGAGATAAAGACTCCCGAGCCGCCGAAAAAGAAGACTCCAGTTACTACTCCAGGACAGTCAGCTAAGAAAATTGGAGATCCCATCGCCTCCATTACTCCCTTGCAGTCAACTGAAGGAAACATAGACGTAGGGTGGATTTTAAATGAAGAATTGAGACCTATAAGGATGGAAGAGCTCCCTCCAAATGAGTTCTTTTTCGATAAGAAGAGAAAGGTTGTAGTAAAAAGAGAATTCTATCAGGAAGAGGGATCAACAACCAAGAAGTTCAAGGTGTTGATCGATGGGAAAGACAAGAAGAAAGAAGAGTTTGCGACAGAAATATCCGGGACATTAGGGGCGTATGCTACAACAAACCAATTTTCAGTCAGGGTTTTGAAAAATCAGCTGAAACGAAAAAATCACCTCATAAATACCTTAGAAGGTAAACTAGCCACAACTGAGGAGGCTGTCAAGGACCAGGCAAGCGCAAAAATAGAACATGCAAGGCTGGCCGGTAAAAAGGAGATAGAGCTGCTCAAAACTAAGCTCGAACAAGCAGAGCCGGTAGCTCAGAACGGTCAGATACAAGTGGGCCAGCAAAAATATTTGATTGAGCAGCTACAGGCTAGAGTGGAAATCACCAAAAGTAAAGTTATAAATATCAGGATGTTCCAGTCCCAGGCGATGGAGATTCAGAGCAGGGTTTTTGCAGCCCAACGAAGTTTAATCGCCAAGGTAGAGACAATTCAGGACAACTGCTTACTCGTTGATCAAGTATTGGAAAATTTATCTATCAGAGAAAGAGAAGATGGACCAACTCGGGTCGCATTTCAAGAGGCTGTAATAGCTACCAACAACAGGGAATCGAGAAGTACTCCCAGGTTTTCCATTTCAGAGCAGACCAGAGGAAATATTTTATTGAAAGAATGGGAGCACAATATATCAGAAGGTAAACTGCAAGCCAAGAAGGTAATGAAATCCTTTGAAGAGGATTTTGGTTCTATAGATGGTAATTTGTTAGGTATTGATAGTGAAGGCAATGCTGAGACATTGAGTCAAATGAATATAGAGAAAATCTTGCTTGAAATAAATGAAAAAGAAGAAAGAGATTCGGCCAAAATCTCACAAGTAGCTATGACAGACATAGTTCAAATAGATAAATGTATGATTAAACCAAATGTGCAATTGTGCACTATTGAAATCCTAGACCGACAAGTAGAAGAAAGGTTGGCGCAATTAGCCCGAGATTGTTACTCTTTTGAGGCCATTTGTCAAGCGGAACCGTCAAGGTTGATATCTCGGCTGGTGGAAAGATGTATCACTTGTACCGAGCATGCGAGAGGGAAAGCTTCTGGTACCAAATAAAGACAAAGATAAATAAATGAAATGATTGATCTCCTTCTTGTTGTAACTGAAAATCCTAGAACAATTGAGATTCCATCATATGTAAATCTGTATAAATATACAATAGAAGGAAGGAACAAGGGGATGAACCTTTTTGGGTCGATTGTAATAGAGGTTTTCTATCTTGAGAGTTAATATAAAGAAAATCTGAAGATTCTCAATTCCGTCACGACTATGTTATGAGTTTGTTCCCTTGTATTGCATATTTCATTTCATTTCATATATGTATCTGATGAATGCTTTGCTATAATTTAGTACAACCTCTACTATAGTGAATGAATTCTAGTTTTCTATATTGTTTACTATTTTTCCTCTGTACCAGCTATCAGTAGGTATAATACCTGTCAACACTTTAGATTTCTATATATATATTTTATGCTTCATCAGGTTATTTCCTCATCTTTTTTCTTCTTCTGTTTATAAGTGAGATTCTCCCTTGATAGGAGCCTTACATGATAGACAACTTAATGTTTTCTCTCACCTCATACATCTCTATTTAAAATATAACTTAGTTATGGGAGAGGGCCTTTGGTTTGCACCCTGTTTTCACTACTGGAACTGTAAACTCTCCTTTATACAACCGAAATTGAGACAACACCTAAAATTCCTCTGAGATTTTCTTATCATTTTGTTCCTCTATGACTATCCCTGTAACAAGACAACCTAATATCGAACCCAGACTATCAGATCAAACACATATTTCCTTAAAACTTTTTGATACTATTCTTAAAACAACCACTACCTGGGTTGAACTTGAACGTTCATGGGCAGCAATTGAATGGGATATAAACATCCAGGAACAGTTGGAAGCTAGACAATGTCAACACAGAAATAATCCCTAGCTTCCCTTGCCGAAGGTTGACATTTATTCCTTCTTTACCCCTTACTCACTTTCGGATGCCTAGACATTGTACTTCCAAGCCTTAAGTACAGACTCTGGAAAAACATCTTTTTGGTGTTGTTGCCAGGGACCGAAGTTACGAAATCTTTTTCCCTGGGAAAATGACATTTTTTTTCCATTGAAAGTGCCACCCTTTGATAGTGAACAAAGAGTGCACACCTTTTAAAGGCTTTCCAATCTTTCACTTGGTGACTCCACGTTAAATAAGCTGGCATCCGAATGAAGGAATACCAATCAAAACCCGGATGGTAAACAAACCACACCCATTACCTATCCTAAGAAGATTTTAAAGGCGAGAGGCTCTCTTAAGTCGACCCCTGCAATCTATCATCCTAAATACCTACAACTGAAGACCAAGAGTTCTTCTAAACCTTCAACTTCACGCAACCCTCTCTTCGAAACTAAGGATCTAACAACAAACTTCTCTAAATTTAGAAGCGAGACCCGTTCGATAACCCCTGTAGAACATAAAGGAAAAAATCCTGCAGAAAATTTATCTACTGTCGATATATCATTGACTCTTCAATTGAATTTCGTGACCTCACACGGTCTCGAAGAATATTTCACACATCTAGCTTCCACACCTGTTGTTTCCCCTAACTACATCTCTTACAAGTCCGAAGAGCCAAGCCCTCACATCCCTTACCAGTCATCCTCGGATTTTTCACCCCGCGAAGAAAGTAAAGATTCACTTTTAATCTTCCAAAACCCCCTTTACAACTTTCCACTAATAATGATGGTAGCCACTGGAGGAGGAGGTGGAGGGGTTTTCGGAGGAGGAGGTGGAATCCAAGGGCCTTCCCCCCCTCCCAGAGTGTTTTCGAAAGTGGCAGCAAGATACGCTCCCTTGGTATTGCCCGTTCCTCTACATGACCTTCCCGAAAATTATATAAAACATTTCCCAAAATTCATTGGGGAAGGAGATCTGACCCCAGTCGAACACATAAATTTCTTTGATCAATTCGCAGACATCCTAGGTCTCAAACATGAATACGTGTATTCGAGGCTTCTTGTCCAAACCTTCAAAGGTCAGGTCTGAACTTGGTTTCAGAGTCTACCTGTAGGATCTATCTCGTCCTATGACGCCTTGGAAGATGCTTTCCTTAGACAATGGGGCAAAAGAAAGGACCACCTATATTATTTAACCGAGTTTAGGTCTTTAAGAAAAAATAATTCAGAAATAGTTATGGAGTTTATTCAAAGATTCAACAAGCTGTATAACAAAATCCCAGCCGAGGTTAAACCGTCCCAACCCGCAGCCAAAGTAACTTTCACGGGGGCTTTCGAACCAGATTTTGCACTCCTTTTACGAGAAAGAAGGGGAGCTACTCTAAACCAAATGCAAGAAGACGTTGTATAAATTAAGTCAAATATGATGGCTTCTGGTAAGTTAAAAGCTAAAGTAGAAACGAGAAACCGAGAAACTAGATGCTTTAGAGGACAAGCAGGGTCATCAAGGTCTAATAGATACACAGATGACAAAGTAGATGATATGGCCAGGGTAATTAAGGAACTGTCTAATAAGATATCCAGAATGGAGATAGAACAGATTAAATTTGATTCTCTTGCCAAAAAGGATTTCAAGAGGAATCCCAATATCCCAAACCAACAAAGGCAGATAAAAAACGAAGATCAGAAAATACAAACTCCCCTAAAGAACAAAAAAATTATAGGAGCGAATGATCTCCAAGATTTCGGAGATTCAAATGAGGATGTCACGAACTTGGGTGATGACTGCACACAACCTTATCTAACTAGAGAGGACTACAAAAAGTCTTTAAACACTCAACAATCGTCTGTTAAGGGTGAAGAAAGAGATCATTTTGACCTGTGTAGTTATCAAGAAGAAACCGATATGATAATGGCTGAGTTCCAACCTAAGTACAACTTGAGATCTAAGAGTAAGCCCATTTCAACTACTCAACCTAAGAAAATTCTCCCAAGAGGTCAAACTTATGAGCCTACCCCAGAAGCAACCATGCTACCTAACAGCAAAGAAAAAATAGTAAACACACAAGAACCCGAGGTGGGAAAAGTTGAGACCCAAACACAAGGAACCGAAATAGCTAATGCAATTACACCTTCAACCAAGATCATGAGTAATAAAGAGGTCCAGACAAATAAGTTGGAAAAGAAGGATTCGGAAGTCCCAACTAGAGAAACAAACAAGGTGAGCGAAACTTTCATTTTCGAAAACGAGATAAATAAAATTAAAATACCAATTCCTCTAGTAGAGTTAGCAAAAAGCCTAGTTTATCGAAAGCAGATTACCAAAGTGATAGGTGTTTCAGAGCCAGAAAGCCAATCTGAAATTTTGAACCTGGAAGATGATAAACCCAACATCACTTTTGGTCCACATTTTGAAGGGGCCAAAGACTTGTTGCTCCCTTTTATATCACCTTAAATGTATACGATCAACTGTTACATAATTACATGCTAGACTCCGGATCCTCCCATAACATGATGCCTAAAATTATTATGGACAAGTTGAGTCTTCAGATCACCAGACCTTACGAAGATCTTTACTCTTTTGATTCGAGAAGAGTTAAATGTATGGGAATGATAAAGGATTTAGTAGTCACCCTGGCACAAGTCCCAGTCAAGAGCATCTTGATGGATGTGGTCATTGCTGATATTCCCCCCAAGTACGGCTTACTGTTGTCTAGGTCATGGGGAGCCAAGCTGGGGGGTTCTCTTCAACTGGATATGACCTTCGCCACAATTCTTGTGTTTGGTGGGAAATTTACTCGGTTGTACAGGGGGATGAGGTTAGCATATACAGTTAGCGACCCTCAAAATCCGAACAATTTCCCTATTTACATTGCAGATCAAGATTTAGGAAATTGTATCTTATCTTTTGACGACTGTTTATATGGTTGTACAGAGGAAAACGATATAGAGCATGAAGATTTAGGTTACATGACTGAGGATATGTGTAGCACCGATATCTAGAAAATGTTTTTTGACGGTGCCTCTTCTTGCAAAGGGGCTGGTGCAGGAGTGCTTTTTGTGGCGCCTGAAGAAAAGTTCGTTGTTCCTTTTTCTTACAGACTGCAATGGGATATAGATTATACTAACAACATATGTGAATACGAAGCCTTGGTCTTAGGATTAGAGGCTGCCAGGAAGCTAAAAATAAATAACCTAAAGGTATACAGAGATGCGGAGTTAATATTCAAACAAATAAATCGACAGTACCAAGCCAAGAATCCTAGATTAATATCATACATGAATTGTGCCTGGGATCTGATGGAAAACTTTTTATCGTCTGTAAATGTCCACTTCATCCCACGCACAGAAAACTTATATGCTGATGCATTAGCTAAAACGACTTCAACTTTTACTCCTCCTACAACCTTTAAATTGAAGTATCACATAGAGATAAGACACAGACCATCTATACCAGATAATATCCAACACTGGTAGGTTTTTGAGGATGATGAACAAATTAAGAAGTTTCTTGACGTAGTAGGTGAATTTTCCAAAACTCATGCAGATCAAGAAAATCATAATGACCAGATATGGATCATGCAAGAAGAGGAGGACCCTCAAGCTTTCCAAGACAAAATCGCAAATCATTGCATGCTGGTCCTAAAAAATAACCAGATTCTGAAAGGACTGATCCCTCTGGAAAGACTATTTGATCAAAACGACATACCTGTAAAATCCACCTAACAACCCCAACCAGAAGAGGTTGATGACTATGACATAGGAACCAAAGAAGAATCTAGGATGGTTAAAATATCTAAACTCCTCCCCCCTGAAATAAAGGACAAATATAAGGACCTACTCAGACAATTTAAAGACGTATTCACCTGGTCTTACGACGAGTTAAGAACTTACGACACTATCGTGATCGATCACAAGATACCTTTAAAGCCTGAGGTCAAACCTTTTAGACAAAAGCTTAGGCAGATCAACCCCATTTTATTGCCTGTGGTCGAGAGAGAAGTGAAGAAACTTTTAGAGGCGAAAATTATAGTACCTTTGAGATATTCCGACTAGGTGGCAAATCTGGTCCTGGTCAGAAAAAGGAGTGGGGAAATTAGGTTGTGCGTAGATTTCAAAATTTTTAATAAGTCCTCTCTTAAAGACAACTATCCACTGCCTAAAATGGATCATGTGCTAGAAAGGGTAGTTGGGGTGAATAGAATGTCTATGATTGACGGTTTCTCTTGATATAATCAAATCTCCATGACTGAACAAGATAAATAAAAGACAACTCTTACTACCCCTTGGGGTACGTTCATGTATGATAAAATGCCTTTTGGTTTGATGAATGCAGGAGCCACGTTCCAACATGCTATGGACATCGCTTTCATCGGAGAGAGGGATAAGTTCGTAGTCATCTATATCGATGATTTAATGGTTTTCTCCAAATCCGACGAAGAGCATCTATTACATCTTAAACAAACATTCGAAAAATGTTGCAGGTTTGGTATGTCCTTAAACCCCAAGAAATCACACTTCGCCATGCAGGAGGGTAAATTATTGGGCCATGTTGTATCTAAGGATGGAATTAAGATTGATCCTAAGAGGGTTGAAGCGATAGACACTATAAACATTCCTAGAAATGTAAAAGAAATTCAATCTTTCTTAGGAAAAATATTTTTTTTACGAAGATTTATCCCAAATTTCGTTGAAATTGTAAAATTGATCACAGATATGTTGAAAAAGAACAACGAAGTAAAGTGGACAACAGAGGCCAAAGTGTTGTTCGCACACATTAATAAATTCATAGCCGAGGCACCTGTATTGGCAAGTCTCGATTATCTGAAAGACTTTCTTATTTTCTCGTTTGCCTCCGAACACACGATTGTTGCGGTGCTCCTCCAAAAGAACGGAGAGGGTTTCGAACAACCGATCGCCTTTTTCAGCAAGAGCCTCAGAGACGCAGAACTTAAATATGATATAATAGAAAAACAAGTGTACTCCATGGTAAAAGCACTAAAGGCATTTAGAACATATGTATTACACTCCAAGATCATTGCATACGTATCGACCAGTTCTGTGAAAGATATTTTGGTACAACCAGACAGTGATGGGAAAAGAGAATGATGGTTGGCCAAGATTCAATAATTTGACCTGGACATCAAACCTACTAAATTGATAAAAGGACAAGGCCTGGCCAAACTTTTGGCTGAATCAAATCTCAGAGATCTAGATATAATTTGCCTATAGGGATACGAGGAAAACATGAACATAAATGAGCTTGATGAACCAACAAGTGCAATTAAGATTGAGGAGAATTTTGTATCATCATAATGGTACAGAAACATAGTATCCTACATGTTGACTCTAAAATGCCCGAGTGAACTATCACCATCAAAAGCCAGGACTTTAAAGCTTCATTCGGTTAAGTATTGTATCGCTGAAAATAAACTATATTGGAAAGACCCGCTCGATTTCTTGTTAGTCTGCTTAGTCGAATCGGAAACAAAAAGGGTTATAAGTGAATTTCACGGAGTTTGTGGAGGACATCACGCTTGGAGGGCCACAGCTTACAAAATTCTGAGGGCTGGGTATTACTGGCCAAAACTCTTTTTAGACATTAACGCCAAGGTCCGAGCTTGTAACCCTTGTCAGCTATTTGCAGGTAAACAGAAACTCCCGATGCTACCTTTAGTTCCAGTCAAAACTGAGGCCCCTTTTCAACAATGGGGGCTAGATTTTATAGGAGAGATTAATCCACATTCTAGTGCCCAACACAAGTGGATATTAACTTCCATAGACTACTTTACTAAATGGGTGGAAGCTATTCCAACTAAAAGGGAAACTGACTCGGTGGTAATAGATTTCTTAGAAGACAATATCCTGTCAAGATTTGGTTGCCCCCGAAAGATAGTCACGGATAATGCCCAGGCTTTCAAATCTATGGCTATGATCAACTTATGCCAAAAGTATAATATCGTTCTTGGCCATTCTACATCGTACTACCCCCAAGGGAATGGATTGGCCGAGTCGTCTAACAAGAGCCTGATCAATATAATTAAGAAAGTGTTGGATGAAAACAAAAAGTCTTGGCATGTACATTTAAAGTATGCTTTGTGGGTGAATCGCATAGGCACTAAAAATTCTATCGGCATGTCTCCTTTTCAGATGCTATATGGGACAGATGCGATGTTACCTATAAATTTAGCACTCCCCATGATGAAATTATGGAAAGATCAGAAAGAGGAACCTAATCATGTCACCAGGAGGATAAACCAGCTAATCGAGGTTCAACAACACAAGGTCGAAGTAGATGAAAGGATGCAGAAGTATCAGGACGACATGAAGGCATTATTCGATCGTAGAGCAAAGGACAGAGATTTCCTCCCACGTGATTTAGTACTAAGGTGGGATGCAAGGAGGGACGAAACAACGAAACATGGTAAATTTGATCACATCTAGTATGGGCCATTCAGAGTCTCAACTCTTGAAGGAAAAAATTCTTTCCTACTGGAAAATTTAGACGGTGAAATCCTGAACACCCCTGTCAATGGGCGTTATCTGAAGCATTATATGGCATAAACAGTCGTCAAAAAAAGAAAAAAGATGATGTGTATATTTATATATAGGATTTTTTGTTTACATATATATTTTTCATTTACGCATTGTTATTCTGATTTTCTTTTTCTTTCATGAATTTTCGACACCTTTCAGATAGCCTCAATAACCTTTGTATTTGCCTTTTACAGGATTCCAGCTACAAACAAAACAAGAAGGAGAAGTAAACAGAAAGTTGGGTGTCAAAAATAAATTGGCTTAAACAGGTGATACCAAAGATTTTTTAATATTTTGCAAAGAAAATGAAACGGTAAGATAAAGGTGAGATTTCCTAAAAGACTTGTTCTGAAGGGCTATCAAAGAAGATCGAGATAACCTCATTCAGACAGCAACATCGTCTGAACTAATAAATAACAGAACATTTCCATGGTTAATCGTTTACAAAAGAATAAGACGAAATAAACAAGTCACTCAAATTAAAGCAGTCAGTCAAGGTAAAACACCTCCGAAAAGGATTTTCAAGAGTCAGTTTTGATTTTTTGACCTCTATTTCTCATTCCATAAATCTCTATCTGTCACCCTTTTCTGTTTTTGTGTTTACCCTTTAAAAAGTCAACATCTTTCCGTTTTCACATACGTATGGAGAAGAGATTATGTCTCAACCTCGAGAACTTCAAAGCAGATTGTGGAAAGAAAGTGGGTCTTCATGACTCCTCGGTCCCTTGCTAAACAAAGTGACGCTTAAAAGTGATCCTGACTTTCCTAGGTTTTTCAACAGTTTCGGAAGATTGAGGCTTGCTCAAATAGAACACCCCAAAAAAGTTATTTTTCCCTTTCTCCCTGTGAATGAAGGTGTTGTGAAAGTTAAGAGAAGATTGGTGCCGAGTAATCAAAGTAAGTTGACAGACCTGTAATGAAAAATATTACATAGATATCAACCCTGATACAAACTGATTACCCCCATCTTCGCGCTCTAAAAAAGCAAATTATAAGAGAGGTGGTGAAAGGAAATTCAGAAATGATTGCCCCCATCTAATCCAAGAGACGATGAAAGGAAATTCAGAAATGATTTCCCTCGTCTTAGCATTTAAATGCATAAATATATTCTGAAGTGGTGAAAGGAAATTCAGTAAAAAGGGCCATATAAATTTATCAGGGTACTAAACAGGCTCGCTGGCAGTGAAGCAATATCTGAGATATCTGTAAGGCTGTTATACATGAATATCACTCTACTCTGGTAACAAATTATTTTCAAAACCTGATCTACATCCCAAGTTCAGACAGGGCTTCTTGATTAAAAACATATAATTTTCTTCTTTTGATGCAAGCCGATAGCCACAAGATCTGTTGGTTCTCCTCGGACTATTTTGATTGTCTCAAGGCAGACCTGAATTCAGTAACGAGAAGGAGAAAGTCGTGAAAGGGACTACAACTAAGTTTAAAAAGTATCTGAGTTTTGAAAAGATTTTCAAAGGTAAAAAAAAATGAAAAATGAAATCCCTTTCCCCTTCGGTAGCCCGTCCTCAGGAACTTTTTCGTTGTATTAAAGACATTGACTCCATTTACCCAATATCGGCACGTGGTCTACTGTTCTTCCCATCTTACAGGAAAACAGGATCCCTAGCTAGAGCCTATGTTGGAGCTGCCTTTGTTTTTTAGCCTGTTTTGAATTTTATTTCTTAATGCTCGAAATCGAAAGTTGGTTTTCATATTTCCCTTTATTTTTTCCAAAATCTCAGAAGTCTCATCACGTGAGCAACGATGGTTATCATACTCTCAAGGTGAGTTATACTTTTCGTTCAAATGATTTTTTTTCCCCTTTCTTAACTCAAGAGTTCGCATGTCGGGTGTTATAGATCACATAGTTCACAAGTCTCAAAGATCGAAACGGCGAAATAACCTTAAAGTTTTACCCAAGTCAGTAGCAAGAGTAAAGATTTTCTAAACTACGATTAAGCATCATCGAGATTTCGTGTCTCGGCGTTTACTAACTCCAAAAGTCTTACCGTCGTAATCTCGATAGTCAAAACCAAGAGACTCTTGTTTTAAGTAACCTGGGTTAGTGTTAAAGGTAAAAATTTTAGTCGTGGTTAAACTCAGTCGGAAATTCGCAACTCGACATGTTTTCCCTCCAAAGCTACACTGTCAAAGCCCAGAGTCACGAAGCCGGGATAAAGATAGAAACGTAATTAATTAAACACTTAATCCGATTTTATCCCTAATTTAATTAAATCAGATCATCGCGATTTCACAACTCGGCATACCAACATCTCGTAAGCTATACCTTCGAAGCTCCAAGTCGCGAAGTCGCGATCTCGCGATTTCGCAACTCGACATACGAACATCTCGGAAGCTATACCTTCGAAGCTCCGAGTCGCGAAGTCGCGATATAAATAACCACAATATTTGTTTTTTTTTTAAACATGATTAATTAAACACTTAATCCTGGTTACATTTTTATTTAACCAAAGATAATTATCGCAATCTCGGGTTTTAGAGGCTAGAACAGTTAGAGTGAAAACTCCAGATGTAGCGAGTATCGAAATATTAATTAACGTTGATAAAACCTAATTAATTGAGTTAAGCCAGTATTTCCCGTGATTTTATGCATGCACAGTCTATGAGGCAATCTTAATATTTCCTTGTGCCAACTTGCGTTTCGAACTGTCAAAATTTATGGAATTAATTAGAAACAAGGCGAATCGACAAGTAAGGATTGGGTTTTTATTTCTAAATTATATTTAAGAATGATTTGACCGTTCTGTTCCTGAAAAGTACCGAGTCTTAAATGGTCGAATGTATAGATCTGTTATTTGTTATCGCAAATTCATTTCTACATTACACAGAGTAAACTTTCTCAGCGAACTAATTTCTGTATTTATACATATTTTTATCGCAGAAGAGCTAAAGAAGGATCCCCCACCATGGCCCCATGAAAAGCATCTAAAGCCAATGTTGAGGTTTCGGGACAAGGTTCAAACAACGTCTCGGATACTTCACCTCGAAGTGTCGACTTCGTCAAGACCTGGTCGTTTGTTTCTGAGGTTCTACAGTCTGAATTGGTAGATTATTCGGATGATTCTAGTGACAATGAAAAATATGACCTGACCACCAAATATAAGATCGTCGTCCAAGATGGAATGCATAGAGTAGCGGCCAGGCCATGACTGCTCCCTTACTATGATATGGTCTGGTGGGCATTAGACCATGTGGATATACCAACCAGAACCATCATCAACGAGTAGAAGGTCACTATTGGCACTTTCAGACCCGAACAAATTCAGGCTATGTACAAGTTGCCAACCGTGTCACACTTTACATACAATGTCGAATTCTTGGAAAATTTCAAATAGAAGGAATGTGTGCAATATGACAATACTATGTCCAGTTTAATCAAATATTGGGTCTCACACCCTGCGAAGTTCAAGGTGGACAGTAACGATATATATTCAATAGCCTCTCTGGAACCACAATTCAAATATGTAGCTATGATGACCTGCAGATTATACGAGAGAGAGGACACCACACATTTTTTCCTTCATTGGGTGTCTCTAATACATTCAGTCGTCGAATGTTGTTCCTTTGACTAGGCTAAAATACTGTCTGATAGCTTGACCAGTCGAGTTACAGAGTATCGAGCACAGAGGGAGAGCGGAAAGATTGCTTCATTCTTTATGTCTACGTACATTATGGACGTTGTGTGTTTTCTAATGCCCTTTCCCTTAATGAGATGGAATTGGACTCCATTAGAGGCCGAGCCCATCCACGTTTACCATTCAAAACTGTGGGAAAACAAAGCGGCATATTTTGCGTATGAAATCTTTAACTGGGTAATGGTACCGCTGCATGTCACTATTTTCGGCCACCCACCACCCAGGATCTCAGACAGTATAGCAATGAATCTAAGAAATATAGCCGACTGGTATGTAGAAGCAAAATTCTCATATCTCAGGGTTTTTGGGGCTTATGTTCCCCCACATGCATTACCATTATTCATAATCGATAAGCTGGCTTGTCGTGAGGTTGCTAGGAAAACTATAATAGGTGGCATAAGCAAGGAGCTTAAGGGATATTCAAAGAAGGTATGGCCACCTTTTCCTATTCATTTAAATTCATATTCTTTGTTAGATTTCGGGCATGCTAAAGCTGAGGCAGCAGCCATGGAAGACCTAAAATTGGTTCATGTTGAATTCAAGAAGCATGATCCGCAAAGGGTCGTAAGTAATCACTTGGCCAGTTGCGGACTCAAGATGTTTGAACATGAAAATTCACCCTCGGATGACATTTTCCGAGGCGTAAGATCTTATGCCGAGGTTTTGGCTCGGATACAAGCCCTGGCACCCGAAGAGAGGGTCGATGTTCTGAAATTCCAAGAACATCGACGCAATTGTCTTCCCTCAGTATTGTGGGGGTGAGAATCCAAGTACAGTAGAGGTGCAACAAAAAGAAGCCAAAGGATCCAAAGATGTGACACCCAGCCAAGAAAAACACCAGGACGGGGAAGAGCAAACTAGGAGTTTGAAACCAGAGATAAAGACTCCCTAGCTGCCAAAAAAGCAGACTCCAGTTACTACTCCAGGACATCCAGGTAAGAAAATCGGAGATCCCATCACCTCCATTACTCCCTTGCAGTCAACTCAGGGAAACATAGACACAAGGAAGATTTTAAATGAAGAATTGAGAGCTGTAAGGATGGAAGAGCTCCCTCCAAATGAGTTCTTTTTCGATAAGAAGAGAAAGGTTGTGGTAAAAAGAGAATTCTATCAAGAAGAGGGATCAACAACCAAGAAGTTAAATGTGTTGACCGATGGGAAAGACAAGAAGAAAGAAGAGTTTGCAACAGAAATAGCCGGGACATTAGGGGTGTATGCTACAACAAACCAATTTTCAGTCGGGGTTTTGAAAAATCAGTTGAAATGAAAAAATCGCCTCATCAAAACCTTAGAAGCTAAACTAGCCACAACTGAGGAGGTTGTCAAGGACCAGGAAAGCACATAAATAGAACAAGCAAGGCTGACCGATAAAAAGGAGATAGAGTTGCTCAAAACTAAGCTCGAACAAGCAGAGCTGGTAGCTCAGAACAGTCAGATACAAGTGGGCCAGCAAAAAGACTTGACTGAGCAACTACAGGCTAGAGTGGAAATCACCGAAAGTAAAGTTATAAATATCGGGATGTTCCAGTCCCAGGTGATGGAGATTCAAAGCAGGGTTTTTGCAGCCCAGCGAAGTTTACTCGCTCAGGTAGAGACAATTCGTGACAACTGCTTACTCGTTGATCAAGTATTGGAAAATTTATCTGTCAGAGAAAGAGAAGCTGGAGCAACTCAGGTCGCATTTCAAGAGGAAAGAAGGTAATGAAATCCTTTGAAGAGGCTTTTGGTTTTATAGATGGTAATCTGTTAGGTATTGATTGCAAAGGCAATGCTGAGACATTGAGTCAAATAAATATAGAGAAAATCTTTCTTGATATAAATGAAAAAGAAGAAAGAGATTCGGCCAAAATCTTACAAGTAGCTATGGCAGACATAGTTCAAATAGATAAATGTATGATTAAACCAAGTGTGCAATTGTGCGCTATTGACATCCTAGACCGACAGATGGAAGAAAGGTTGTCGCAATTAGCCCGAGATTGTTACTCTTTTGAGGCCAATTGTCAAGTGGAACCGTCAAGGTTGATATCTCGGCTGGTGGAAAGATGTGTCACTTGTACCAAGCATGCGAGAGGGCAAGCTTCTGGTACCAAATAAAGATAGAGATAAAGAAATGAAACAATTGATGTCCTTCTTGTTGTAACTAAAAATCCTAGAATGATTGAGATTCCATCATATATAAATCTGTATAAATATACAATAGAAGGAAGGAACAAGGGGCTGGACCTTTTTGGGTCGATTGTAATAGAGGTTTTCTATCTTGAGAGTTAATATAAAGCAAATCCGNTATGGCAGACATAGTTCAAATAGATAAATGTATGATTAAACCAAGTGTGCAATTGTGCGCTATTGACATCCTAGACCGACAGATGGAAGAAAGGTTGTCGCAATTAGCCCGAGATTGTTACTCTTTTGAGGCCAATTGTCAAGTGGAACCGTCAAGGTTGATATCTCGGCTGGTGGAAAGATGTGTCACTTGTACCAAGCATGCGAGAGGGCAAGCTTCTGGTACCAAATAAAGATAGAGATAAAGAAATGAAACAATTGATGTCCTTCTTGTTGTAACTAAAAATCCTAGAATGATTGAGATTCCATCATATATAAATCTGTATAAATATACAATAGAAGGAAGGAACAAGGGGCTGGACCTTTTTGGGTCGATTGTAATAGAGGTTTTCTATCTTGAGAGTTAATATAAAGCAAATCCGAAGATTCTCAATTCCGTCACGACTGTGTTATGAGTTTGTTCCCTTGTATCTCATATTTCATTTCATTTCATATATGTATCTGGTGAATGCTTCACTATAATTTAGTACAACCTTTACTATAGTGAATGAATTCTAGTTTTCTATATTGTTTACTATTTTTCCTCTGTACCATCTATCAGCAGGTATAAGACCAGTCAACACTTTCGATTTCTATATATATATTTTATGGTTCATCGGGTTATTTCCTCATCTTTTTTCTTCTTCTGTTTATAAGTGAGATTCTCCCTTGATAGGAGCCTTACATGATAGACAACTTAATGTTTTCTCCCACCTCATACATCTCTATTTAAAATATACCTCTGTTACAGGAAAGAGCCTTTGGTTTGCACCCTATTTTCACTACTGAAACTATAAACTCTCCTTTATACGACCGAAATTGAGACATCACCTAAAATTCCTCTAAGATTTTCTTGTCATTCTGTTCCTCTATGACTGTCCCTATAACAAGACAGGTTGATATCGAACCGGGACTATCAGATCAAACACGTATTGCCTTAAATCTTTTTGATACTATTCTTAAAACAACCACTACCTGGGCTGAACTCGAACGTTCATGCGCAGCAATTGAACGGGATATAAACATCCAGAAACAGTTGGAACCTAGACAACGTCAACCCAAAAATCATCCCTAGCTTCCCTTGCCGAAGGTTGACATTTCTTCTTTCTTTACCCCTTACTCACTTTCGGATGCCTAGACACTGTACTTCCAAGCCTTAAGTACAGACTCTGGAACAACACATAGAGTGGATGTGCCCATGAGAAATGCGCAGCCTAGGTAAGAGGAATCTGAATCATTTGGAGGGTTTTCCATTACAAGGATTGCACAGAGGAGGCAGGTTGTCTGGAGGCAGAGAATTGGCACATGTATTTGTTGATTTTTGTATGACAATGTGAGACAATTGTATCATACTGAGATCTCTTGGATTAGAGTTTTGTATGAGATTGTTTCATGATCCATGATATACATAATTTATGATAGTGGGGTTTTTAGATTTATGTTTTCTCGGTAAAACATATGTGTTATGTGCGATTGATCTTTCTTCTTGATATTGCAATTAGCGACCGTGTTTTAAATTCCGCAAGAATATTTGTAGAAGCGATTATGTATTTAACAATGGCATATAATTGTTAGATCAGGAGAATCTAGGCAATACATAATTTGTATTGAAATTTCTACAATGAGCTCCGGTCGTGTAGCTATTTTATGAAGTTTAGACTTTGCTATAACTCTGAGTTTAGTTCTGAGCTTGTTGGTCGTTTCATCTCCAGAATCATCTGGGCAATTTATGACTTCACGCTCCAAGATTTCGAAAATCTGCATCCAGGACCTAATTGAATCTACAACATGTGGCGTGGTATCAGATAGGACGTTTGAGTTCGGATTTGAGCCTTCACAGACCTCATCACTCTTCTTCGACATTTTCCTAGGTGCCATGATGCCAGAAATAAAACGTGAATACCTGTTACAGAGGAGAATGTGTAAGCTTTCCTTGAGTAAAACTTACTACTTTGCTGAAAGTAAGAATGAAATTTGAAATATAAAACTTTATTTTCTCTCAATTGGCATTAATTCGAGTGTGCTTTTACGGATGATGAATTTATTTGTTTTAATTAGGAGGGTACATCTTGATATATGCACCTTATGCTAAAAAATATTTTCGTTGATCCATAATAAATATTACAAAATATCGGCGATTCACGACCAGGATTTTTGGATGGAACAACATTGAAATGTAAACGCAAATGCGCGAAAACTTAATTCACATTGTTAATTTTAGTTTAAAGGTTAAATTAATCATGCTTAAGAAATCAAAGCTTTTGGGAACTCAGGTTTCAGGGTTATTTTGGATGTAATGAATGGTAAACCCCGGATTCCCGAAATGTGAAAAAATTGACTATCTTTGAATCAGTTTGATTTAAGGATCGCGAAATCGCGATTGATTAAGTAATATTAATCATGTTTAACTTTTTTAATTAATCATGATTAAATAAGGGTTTCGTGACTTTGTGTATCGGGATTTTAAGCCATCGTTTGAGGCAGGATCCCGAAACGCGAAATTACGTCAAGATTTAATTATCGTTAATTATCGTTAATCGTTTAATTAACTTGGTTTAATTTTAAACTAATTTTGCGACTTCGTATATCGAGATTTTGGGGTTCTTTATATGTCAGACTGTTAGTATCACGAAATCCCAAAACTCGGCATTTTAAATGGTTGTCTTTAGTGATCTGTCTTTTTAACGAAAGGGTGGCTCCATCACTTTTAAGAAATTTAGATCATTGGATAAATCATAAGACTTTATCAACGGTGAGACTCGAGCGATTTTTATTCTTATTCGAATGTGAATTATTAAAGTCTAAAGTTAAGAAAACTATATGTTTCAACACATCATGAGGATGTATTGATGAAGCTATTCATGTTTTCCCTGGGAGGAGATGCTCACAATTGGTACAAATCTCTTCCTCCTTTGCACATTTAATCTTTGAAAGAATTCCATTCAACATTTCACAAGAATTGTAGGTTATATTTTCCTAAAAATATTCTTTTGGAGAAATGTCGTGGGGAGTTTGAATTATATATTCAACATACAGTAGTATATGATCATGATTCTATCCATATAGATGAAAGAAAATCATTTGGTGATGAAGATATAGATTCAAACTAAATCATACATGAGTCCTTTTCTGGTTCTTCTTTTTGAGAGGATGATTTTCATGATGGTTTTGGTAATATTGATAATGTTGAAGATGATTTCATCGATCAAGCAAGTTTGTATGAAGAAGAAATAATTGTAGACCCAGGATAATTTCAAGCAAATCAAAGACAAGTTTGTTGCAACAATGAGGATGAAAATGAATGTTCTAATGAGGAGTTGTTTCAAATCAACAATGTTAAAGATACAAATGCCTCTTATGATGTTAATACTGAAGATGACTTGAGTGGTCAACATGATGAAAATTTTGTTAATCTAGATCCTTGTGAATATGTATTTGAAACTGTCTCAAATAAAATAACTATTATAAATTCTTATGAAGAGCAACCTGTCAATATTCAGTTATCATTGCCAGAGCATCATGAAATGGAGATTTTTGAAAGTCAAGATTCATAAATTTGTTATGAACAACCTGTATACGATGAGTACCCATAGGATTTGGAGCAGATTTATTTTCCAGCATGTATTGAACCTCACAACAATCCTCCTCTATTTGACTAAAGCGATCTTGAAATTGATGAGAAAACAAATCTATCATTCTCTTTAGAAGGTGTTGTTCAACAAGACACTTATAAACAAGATTATGAGAGCAGTGATCCTATATATGATGATTATCAAGCAGACTCTTGGACATATAGTTAAGGAGATAAAGAGCAATTACAAGAGCAGGTGATTATTTCATTTTCTTCACCAAATGTTGAACAACATATACAAAAAATTAGTGAGCCTCAATGTGACATTCTTGAACTAGAAAAAGAAAAAATCAGCAGTGGAGGAAAGAATCCTTTTAATTCTAAACAACAAGACGAGGTATGGGATGACTCCAATTTTTTTATATCTTTTCATTTCTATGATCCAGTGGTAGTTTACATGGAGTCAAAATGGAGTAGCAAACGTTCTATCTTTGACATTTTGGAGATAGAATTTCGGAACTGTAAGTATGAGTTCCACGATCATTTTTTTTCATTTTTCAACCTCTACTGTGCTATTTTTTCCCAAAGATGGAATAAAGATTCATATATTTAACCAGATGCTTGCATGGATGTATTGGAAATATGTTTATACTTGAGCTGAAACAATGGATTTAAGTAGATTAGGGGTCACTATATATAAATAAGCTTCTTTTGAGCATTGGTGTATAGTTCAGTTTTCAGCTTGATGTGGTTTGCAATGGATTATAAGAATACATGACTCCATAGAGGCACTGGCACAAAGTGTCTTTCAATGTGTAGTATGTATAGTTCATTTCAGTGCACATAAAGTTTTTTGAACTGGAGAGAACATGGATGTGTTTCAGAGCATATGCAGGTACAGTGACAGGTTTCATAGGCGGTCATAGATCATGTTCAGAATGCAACGTAGGATGAAGGCACGCGGTCTATTATTAGTGGCGTTTGCAGAAAAGAAACATCCCCTGATGGAGCCTATGTTAGAAAAAATATTTACATTTCCAAATTTTTTGTCTCTGGCCAAAATATTTCCAGTTTCGTTAGCTTTAAATCCTTCTGTCATCTGGTGTAAGCTTTTCATTGTCACAAACCTCAAAGTTTTTTGCAATTTTTGTCAAGCCTCTAAGTCCTTGCATAAAACTTTCTCAAAGCCTCTACATTTTGCATCAAATCTCGTCAAAATCCCTCAAATTTCTTACTACCTAATAACCACCAATTTTGAGTCCACTCATCTCAAATTGTCAGGGTCTCAAAGTTTTTCGCAATTTTTGTCAAGCCTCTAAGTCCTTGCATAAAACTTTCTCAAAGCCTCTATTTTTTGCATCAAATCTCGTCAAAATCCCTCAAATTTCTTGCTACCTAATAACCACCAATTTTGAGTCTACTAATTTCAAATTGTCAGGGTGTCTCAATATGTCTCTGTCTGCAATTCATTGGCCTTTGAAAAATAGTGATCGAAAATACCAAATTGCCCTTGTTATTTGAAACCAAACTACACTTTATGTTATAAATTATATTATTTTAAAAATATTTTATAATTTTAATATAATATGTTATATTTGACACTTTATGTTATAAATTATATTATTTTAAAATTATTTTATAATTCTTTGGTCCTTCTTTTCAAGAGGATGATTTTTAGGATGGTTTTCGTAATATTGATAATGTTGAAGATGATTTCATTGATCAAACAAGTTTGTATGACGAATAAATAATTGTGGACCCATAAGACTTTCAAGCAGATCAAAGACAAGTTTGTTGCAACAATGACAATGAAAATGAATTTTCTAATGAGGAGCTATTTCAAATCAACAATGCTAAAGATACAAATTCCTCTTATGATGTTAATGTAGAAGATGACTTGAGTGGTCAACATGATGAAAACTTTGTTGATCTAGATCCTTGTGAATATGTATTTGAAACTTTCTCAGATGAAATAGCTATTATAAATTCTTATGAAGAGCAGTCTGTCAATATTCAGTCATCGTTGCCAGAGCATCATGAAATGTAGATTTCTGAAAGTCAAGATTCATAAATTTGTTATGATCAACCTGTATACGATGAGTATCTAAAGGATTTCGAGCACATTTATTTTCCATCATGTATTGAACATCACAACACTACTCCTTTGTTTGACTAAAATGATCTTGAAATTGATGAGAAACAAATTGTATCATTCTCTTCAGAAGTTGTTGTTCAACAAGACACTTATCAAAAACATTATGAGAGCAATGATCCTATGTATGATGATTATCAAGTAGACTCTTGGACAGATAGTGAAGGAGATAAAGAGAAATTACAAGAGCAAGTGATTATTTCATTTTCTTCACCAAATGTTGAACAACAGATACAAAAAATCAGTGAGCCTCAATGTGACATTCTTGAGCCACAAACAAGAAAAAATCAGTGGTGGAGGAAATAAGCCTTTTAATTCTGAACAACAGGACGAGGTATGGGATGACTCAAAATTTTGTATCTCTTTTCATTTCTATGATCCAGTGGTAGTTTACATGGAGTCAAAATGGAGTAGCAAACTTTTTGTCTTCGACATTTTGGAGATAGAATTTCAGAACTGTAAGTATGAGTTCCAAGATCTTTTTTTGTATTTGTCAACCTCTACTGTGTTATTTTTTCCCAAAGATGGAATCAAGATTCATATAGTTAACCAGATGCTTGCATGGATGTATTGGACATCTATTTATACTTGAGTTGAAACAATGGATTTAAGTAGAGTAGGGGTCATTGTATATAAATAAGATACTTTTGAGCATTAATGTATAGTTCAGTTTTCAAATTGATGTGGTTTGCAATAGATTAGAAGAATACATGACTCCATATCCCAATGGAGGCACTGGTATAAAGTGGCTTTCAGTTTGCAGTATGTATAGTTCATTTCAGTGCACATAAGTCTTTTTAGCTACAGAGAACAAGGATGTGTTTCAGGGCATATGCAGGTATAGTGACAGGGTTCAAAGGTGGTCAAAGATCATGTTCAGAATGAAAAGTAGGATGAAGGCACGTGGTCTATTGTTCTTGGTGCTTTGCAGGAAAGAAACATCCCCAAATGGAGCCTATGTTAGGACAAATATTGACATTTCCAAAAATTATGCCCCTTGCCAAAAAAATTCCAGTTTTGCCATCTTTAAATCCTTGTGTCGTCTGGTGTAAGTTTTTCATTGTCACAAACCTAAAAAAATTTAGCCATTGTTTTCAAGTCTCTAAGTCCTTGCATCAAACTTTCTCAAAGCCTCTACTTTTTGCGTCAAATCTCGTCAAAATCCCTCAAATTTCTCGCTACCTAATAACCACCAATTTTGAGTCCACTCATCTCAAAACAATTTTGAGTCCACTCATCTCAAATTGTCAAAATTTGACAGGGTCTCTCAATATGTCTTTGTCCACCAATTTTGAGTCCACTCATCTCAAATTGTCAAAATTTGACAGGGTCTCTCAATATGTCTTTGTCCACCAATTTTGAGTCCACTCATCTCAAAACAATTTTGAGTCCACTCATCTCAAATTGTCAAAATTTGACAGGGTCTCTCAATATGTCTCTATCTACATTTCATTGTCCTTTAAAAAATAATGATCGAAAATACCAAATTGCCCTTGTTATTTGAAACCAAACTAAAGTTTTTGTTATAAATTATATTATTTTATAATTTTAATATAATATGTTATATTAAAATTTGACAAGGTCTCTCAATATGTCTCTATCTGCAATTCCTTGTCCTTTGAAAAATAATGATCAAAAATACCAAATTGCCCTTGTTATTTGAAACCAAACTAAATTTTTTGTTATAAATTATATTATTTTAAAATTATTATAAAATATGTTGTATTTGTTTGGTTGTTCTTTAAAAACTTGGGTTGATTATTCAAACCTAAGGTCATATTTGAATCTCCTAGTTACCATCGAGTATCAAGGCTAACACTTAACTTTGATTGCTCTCATAAACAAATATTGGGTCGATTACCATCGAACCCAATATCAAGCATACATCGAAGGGATAGACCACCCAAAGCCACATTATATGCCAAATCATGGGAAAACACACAAAAGGCGCCAAGGAGAGAGTTCAAGAGGGAGAAAGGTTTGTGTACTACGCATCGAGCAACCTTGGAAAGATCGATGAATATAAATGCATTATATTTCCTTGTTCTAATGCATGTGGGATAAGGTCCCATACACAAAAAATTAAAACGCCAAAGCACAGAGCATCCAACATCCATACCAAGTGTTCAGGATAGATGGTGAACACAAAGACATGTTGCAGTGTCAAATTTTCCAGGAACGAGATCAAAGACGAGATGCTTCAGAGGCTCGTGTGATCTAGGCATAGATTGGAGACCGTCCCTTCTCCTGTGATTCTCGTCAAGAGAAAGACTTCTCATGCGCAGAAACTTGACACCATAATAGAATAATCTTCTTGTTTTGACTACCAAAGATAGAGTGGAAATAAAAGGATCAAACCATATTTATTGTCATAGATACGATGACAACAATTGAAATTTGCTCTCCTCGGTCATAGCTAGTTAGAAGAACACAAACTGGACAAATGGTTAGGGTTTATCATGCTAGTGGCCATTTATCTTGGTTTTTGTTTCTGCAAATCTATCCAAAGATAGAGGGTCAATCGCTGTCCACTAAGCGATTTGATGAAGTCAAGTCAGTCATTCGACACCTGCCCAAGAATAAATTTTGGTACAAAGGAAGAAAACATAAGATAATGAAAGAAAGGCAATCGACTAGCAATCCATCTTCAGTATTTATCAACCTTGCCAAGAATTTTACAGTTGTTCGATGATGATGATGGGGAACCTAAAGAAACTAGTTGTAAATACTATGAAACAGGGTAGTGGAAAAGTTTATCTCAAGTTTGTACTGCTCCAATGAAGTGCAACAAAACACTCATAAGTAATCCAATATTAAAGGGGGTTGGGCACAATTCGAAGATTCATTTTATATTTGGAGGAGTTTTCACCTTTTCTAGGTTTTATTGCAAAGATCTCCATCAGGTGTAGACTCAAATGATGCTATCACAATTTTTTGGGCTCTTCAATCTCTTAAAGGTTCTAATTGCTAATATAGTTTTTCATTCACGACAGTATCAAGAGCAAGGTTATTACATTTGGAATAATGTGACAATTTATGACAATGCAAATCTGAAATATGCCAGTGTTTTTGATGGGGTTGTTGTTAAGGAAAGCGTTGTACTAGAACCTGGTGTTTTCTTATCTTTCAATGTTGTTATTAAAAAAAATTATGGTGCTCCAAAAGTAACAAAGGATTATGTTACTGTGGCAAAAAGTATCGAGTGTAGTAACAAGTCAAAGAATGTTGGTTCAAGTCTTGTGAAGCAAATTGCCAATGCTACGAATGATGTTGCAGGAAATGGCACTACCTGGGCTACCGCCCTTAATTTTGAGATATTCACAGAAGGATGTAAGTCAGTTGCAGCTGGGATGAATGCCATGAATTTGAGAGAGGGCATTACCATGGAAATATATGCAGTTTTGATGCATTCGAAAAATAGAGCAAGGATGATAAGCACATCCAAGGAAATTGCACATGTAGACACTATCTCAACAAATGGTGAAAGGGAAATTGGTGAATTGATCGCCAAATCCTTCTGACTCATATTACCACATCATCATTCTTTGGCCAATTAACCTATAGGGTTTTATTTTGTGAAATTGAAAATAAATTTTAAATATCAATGATCCAAATGGCAGCATATAGATTGCAAAGAATTAATACATCTTAACAAAATTCTACTTTTCAAAGGACGAGGACAACAAATAGCTTTTATGGCATATTTGGAGGCATCAGTTAAGCAACAATTCCATATTTCAAGCAGATATTTAGGAAACGGCTGGGGAACTATATCTAGGATTGGGGCTACAATTACTCAACATTGAAGAGATAAAAGCAACATCAGAAGACTGTAGCGACGATTAACATTCAGAGAGCCTTTTTGGGCTGTATTGTAATTAGATTCTTTTAATAAAATATTTTTTAGAATTGAGGAGATTCTGATACCTCACTTCCACTAAATCATGTATTTTCCTAGGATCTGTTTCCCATGTTTTCATTAATCCTCTTTCTTATGTTCATTGATTCATTTAGGCTATGACAACTATCATTCAGTACAACCTCTGTTGTAGTGAATTTAAACACACTTATTTGAACACAGTTTTTCCTATGTTTTGCTGCGAGCAAAACAAGACCCGTGTTTAGATATTGTTGCCTATTTTCTGAAGATTAAATACAACTTGATTGAGTTTAGTGTTAGTTCTTCTATTGAGGATAAAAGTCAGATTTATCCTCATTAGATACCTGGATTTTTGACTCAGTTTGTGTTTATCCTGGATCTTCTATCCATACTTAATATTTCAAAGGATTTAGTTGATGAAGTCATGCCTCCTCATGTTCTGATTTTCAATTATTAGAAGGTTCATTGATTCAATCTCATATCAAGAAGCTTCGAAAGGGCTGATCAATAAATCATTATTTTTTATGAAAATGTGCTAGGGTTGGCTCTATTGCAACCTAGAGTCAACTCAAGTAACATCATTTTTTGGCATGGTTGTCGGGGATGATTTTGAAGGTTTCTATCTTCCCTAGGTGTACGATAAAGCTTAGATCTATTTCTTGATGGTGAATAAGAAATAGGCATCAAACATTGGTTGCAACCATTCACCTGGTGACTCCTTGGCTCAAAGAATCCAAATGATTCACTTGCGACTCCACTAGTTTCAATATGTCACGTTCTTTTTTTTCTCATATCGCTGCAAGGTTTTGTCCTTTGGATTTTACAAATGTTTCTAGTTTTCCAAATGTTGTTCCAGACATTAAAGTTTGGGAAGATATTCTTCCTAATTTCAGAGAAGATATGGATGACAATACTGCACAACACTTGTTTGGGTTTCATAAACTTATGCATCAATTGGATATACATCATGAGAACGTATTGATGAATCTATTCATGTTTTTGTTGAAATACATTTTAGT
>SNQJ01S0114275.1:41799-64025 GCA_010110895.2 Picea sitchensis
GCCATGAATTTGAGAGAGGGCATTACCATGGAAATATATGCAGTTTTGATGCATTCGAAAAATAGAGCAAGGATGATAAGCACATCCAAGGAAATTGCACATGTAGACACTATCTCAACAAATGGTGAAAGGGAAATTGGTGAATTGATCGCCAAATCCTTCTGACTCATATTACCACATCATCATTCTTTGGCCAATTAACCTATAGGGTTTTATTTTGTGAAATTGAAAATAAATTTTAAATATCAATGATCCAAATGGCAGCATATAGATTGCAAAGAATTAATACATCTTAACAAAATTCTACTTTTCAAAGGACGAGGACAACAAATAGCTTTTATGGCATATTTGGAGGCATCAGTTAAGCAACAATTCCATATTTCAAGCAGATATTTAGGAAACGGCTGGGGAACTATATCTAGGATTGGGGCTACAATTACTCAACATTGAAGAGATAAAAGCAACATCAGAAGACTGTAGCGACGATTAACATTCAGAGAGCCTTTTTGGGCTGTATTGTAATTAGATTCTTTTAATAAAATATTTTTTAGAATTGAGGAGATTCTGATACCTCACTTCCACTAAATCATGTATTTTCCTAGGATCTGTTTCCCATGTTTTCATTAATCCTCTTTCTTATGTTCATTGATTCATTTAGGCTATGACAACTATCATTCAGTACAACCTCTGTTGTAGTGAATTTAAACACACTTATTTGAACACAGTTTTTCCTATGTTTTGCTGCGAGCAAAACAAGACCCGTGTTTAGATATTGTTGCCTATTTTCTGAAGATTAAATACAACTTGATTGAGTTTAGTGTTAGTTCTTCTATTGAGGATAAAAGTCAGATTTATCCTCATTAGATACCTGGATTTTTGACTCAGTTTGTGTTTATCCTGGATCTTCTATCCATACTTAATATTTCAAAGGATTTAGTTGATGAAGTCATGCCTCCTCATGTTCTGATTTTCAATTATTAGAAGGTTCATTGATTCAATCTCATATCAAGAAGCTTCGAAAGGGCTGATCAATAAATCATTATTTTTTATGAAAATGTGCTAGGGTTGGCTCTATTGCAACCTAGAGTCAACTCAAGTAACATCATTTTTTGGCATGGTTGTCGGGGATGATTTTGAAGGTTTCTATCTTCCCTAGGTGTACGATAAAGCTTAGATCTATTTCTTGATGGTGAATAAGAAATAGGCATCAAACATTGGTTGCAACCATTCACCTGGTGACTCCTTGGCTCAAAGAATCCAAATGATTCACTTGCGACTCCACTAGTTTCAATATGTCACGTTCTTTTTTTTCTCATATCGCTGCAAGGTTTTGTCCTTTGGATTTTACAAATGTTTCTAGTTTTCCAAATGTTGTTCCAGACATTAAAGTTTGGGAAGATATTCTTCCTAATTTCAGAGAAGATATGGATGACAATACTGCACAACACTTGTTTGGGTTTCATAAACTTATGCATCAATTGGATATACATCATGAGAACGTATTGATGAATCTATTCATGTTTTTGTTGAAATACATTTTAGTCTAGCATAACACTTAGTCTAAATTAGATCTCAGCCTCGTATAAATATCCAACAGTCGTACAACTGTACTTTATGGACACAAATACTAATAGGCTAGTTCTGATATAAAATAGCAACAGAAATAACTCTTATATCAATAGACTGTAACCCTCATCTGGCACAACAATTTGTGCATAAACACTTGACGAAATACACAGAAAAATTAAGGACGGTTTTGAGGAGAAAGAATGTTTTATTCAACTAAATGAAATTCAGAACTATTTCAACAACAAATAGCATCAACATAAAACACAGACTTTCACTTATTTTAGCAAGGTTCAACTCTATACAAATAGTCCCAAACTGTATCTAGAAAATACAACCTTGAATGTACGACATGTATGACCCAGGACAACCAAAAATCCTTCACAAACAGTGACCATTCTTCATAGAAAATCGTGCCAAAAGAAACTGTACGGAACATAAGATAAAAAATCAGCAACTGTACATTGGAGATCATGCCAACCTGCTGTAGAATGAAAACCTCAATTTTTGTGTCCTCCCTTTGTTGTACGACCAACTTACACAGATGTACGACCTCTTATTTTTCTATTGTACAGACTGTATTAATGGCTGTAAATTCTCTTGGGCTTCGTGCCAATCCCACTCCTTGGGATGTGTGTCAAACCCTCTTTGTTGTAGCTCTTCCTTCAAGCAAACACTCTTCCTTGGGATTCATGCCCCTTCACCTTCCCTCTTACTCTCCTCAAAAGTGTGCCCCCCTTCTCCTCATGAGTTTCATTTTAATGAAATTTAAAATGTAACTACCCTAACCCTTGGTCTTCCAATGAGATTGGCGGTCAATATTAGATCTTTCCCTCGTGAGATCAACGGTCACGAATTAATCATTGGTTGAGGTCACTTAGGTCACTAAAGTGACCCATAACATCATAAAGTCACTTTTACATTAAAAAATTAAAAGACCCAGCTTTATAAAATCACTTTATAAAGTTACTTTATAAAAACATATTATAAAGTCACTAGGGAGAAAGTGTGTTGAGTCACTTCTGCATGTCGAGCATCGCCAATGCAGAAGAACCTTCGAGCTACCAAATTTCAACATTTCCTCTTAGAAAGAGAGGTACTTCTGGTATCACCACCAGAATTAGTCTCCATCTCATCAGCTTCCATAGCTACTCCCTCTATACTAGAAGTCTCTACTCCCTCTGAACATGAAGCTACTACTCCCACTGCACTAGAAGCCTCTTTTGTTATCTCTATTATACCACGAATTGAAGACATGCTCCTAGGAGACTGCACACTCTCCTGAGCATCCATCTGTGTCGACTCATGCCTGTTGAGTCCTTTGAGAGTCTCGGAAGAAGACTGAGTCCCCAGTATCAACTCTCTCTCCTGTGCTACTTGCCGACTCTCTGACACAGAATCTGAGTCTATAAATCCATTGGACCCCAACACAGGTCGACCTAACAACCTGTACAAGCCCTCATACCCGACACCAAGCATCGTTGATGTGTCAGCAGTTGCTCCCATAGGATATAAAAACACATGTCCACCATAGAAGACAACTCCAAATCCACTCTCATCCAAAGCTGACACTGAGAGAAAATTAATAATCAACTCTGGAATATATAACACCTCAGAAACCTCCATAAGACCTCCCGAATCTTGTTGGAATCTAAACCTTCTAACCCCCTTTACTGCAAGTTGTGGTCTGGATCCAAAATTCACTCTGCAGTATGATTCTATCTCTGTAAGATCAAGGAAAACTAACCTCAACCCAGTCATGTGCCGCGAATATCCACTGTCCACAAACCATGACTCAATGTCCTCGAACACTAGGAAACCACTGCCCATGGGACCAGTCATGAGAGTGAACTCCTTCTCATATTTATCAGCAAACTCTAAAACCTTTGTCGAAGCTGATACCTCTAGTTATAGTGTCTTCTTCTTCTTGTTCAGACATTAACTAGTGTAGTGTCCAGTCTTGTGACATGAAAATCATCTCACCTTGCTCATGTATTTATTCTTCTCATTTCCATTTACCATAAGAGAAACGTTCTTGTCGTCTGCACAATCCAATGCCTTTTCCTGAGACCCCTCCCCGATATTCTCCTACGTAAAATCATCCCACAATCTACTCCAGTCAGGGAGCTTCTCTCTCCCCACCAGATACTTTATGAAAACCTCCCACTCCTTCGTGAATCCTTTGAGGGCTATCTGCACCAACTCTGAGTCAGGAATGACTTCTCCAACAGTTGCCAATTCATCCTTCACCTGTGCAACCCAGGTGAGGTAGGTGGCCACACTCTCTCCTTTGGCCATCCTAGCACAATGGAGATTGTCCCGGAGAGCCATCTTTTGGTTCTCGTTCTTTGCCTCATACATACTTTTCATTCCATCCCACATCTCTTTGGTTGTCTTCTTCTCAGCCAAGATTGGAATGAGGTGGTCTTTGACCCCATCCAAGATGATTCTTTGAGTCTTGGCTTCCTTCACCTCATGAACATCAAGAGCTATGGGATTTGAAGCAGGTACATGCACGATGGTGTTCACAAAAAACCATAATTTGTTCTCCTTGAGAACACTGTCGATTCTAACCTTCCACTGTAGGTAGTTGGATATACCCTCCAACCTATCTTCAAACCTGATGCTGGAAGTCATATTTGTCCACTTGACAAAGAACCTATTTTTCCTTCTTCAACCTAATGCTCCAGCAAATCACTTGTTGTCCAAGTGCCAAAGTTGTCCACTGAACTTCAGAGCACCTACTCTGATACCATGTTGAAATACATTTTAGTTCAACATAACACTTAGTCTAAATTAGATTTCCATCTCCTATAAATATCCAACAATCATACAACTGTACTTTATGGACAAAAATACTAATAGACTAGTTCTGAAATAAAATAGCAGCGGAAATAACTCTTATATCAACAGACTGTAACCCTCATTTGGAACAAAAATCTATGCATAAACACTTGAATAAATACACAGAAAAATTAAGGACAGTTCTAAGGGGAAATAATGTTTTATCCAGCTCAAGGAAATTTAGAACTATTACAACAACAAATAGCATCGGCATAAAACACAGACTTTCACTTGTTTTAGCAAGTTTTAGCTCTATACGAATAGTCCTAGACTGTATCTAGAAAAGGAATCCATGACTGTATGGCCTGTATGGCCCAGGAAAACCCACAATCATTCACAAAGGAGAACCCCCTTTTCCCACATATGTGAGTGAAAGAGGTGTTTCCCTTCCTCTGGTTCTTCTGGCCCGCTTGGCTAGACTTTGGTGGTAGAGATAGTGGCACTGGGTTCAACATCGATAATATGCTTATCTCCTTCTGGATTTGATTCAGAGTCAGAATCAACTTCTGACTCAGAAACTTTCAACTCGACCATGAGTGACTGCTTGGAGAGACATTATTCGGTGTTGTGCCAAGGGATTTTATGGTATTCACACCATTTTCCGGTGTCCTTCTTCGACTTCTCATTACCCTTCTTGTGTTGCAGCTTGGACTGGTTGTCCTGAGAGTGGCCATATTTGCTTTGTACCTTGTTGTGTGGGTTGGGGATGCCTTTTCCCTGCTTCGACTGTGAGGAGTTTGCATATCCAAACTCTCACCTCTTCTGCTTAAAATTATGCTCGATCTTGACAACATATCTATAAGCGGTACCCAATGCGATGTCCAGAAAATCCATTTATGTTTGAATGTATCTATGCAAACAACAACTGTATTTGACCATCGTATGTCTCTTAGAGTCTTTGGTACCCAATTTGGTGCGCAAGGTATGGAAAATATTGGTTAAATATGGTATTGTCTAGTCCCTTTCCTGACGCAAGGTGGTCCATCTGGTGTACTAGTCCTCGTAGCTTCCAACATGGTAGTATTGTTCTTTAATGGAATCCCGAAAGGAATCCCATGTGGGGGAAACCACAAATATTGTAGATTCCTCTATGGCCCTTTGCTTAAAGTAAGTATCCCACCAATCCTTAACATGGGGGACGACCTTGAGGAGTGCAAAAGTAATATTTTCCCTATCGGAAAAATTGTGGACCGAAAATTACCCTTCGAGCAGATTCAACCATTTATCTACAACATCTGCATCTATTAATCCTTCAAATAATGGAATATAAAATATTACATGTACCTTGAAGGGGGTTGCATGGGTGTTTGATGAAGACGATTCTCCTATGAGCAGCCTTCGAAGGATCTGTGCAAAGTTGTCCATCATTTCATTCCTTTATCGCGCAATAGCTTCCTCAAGCAACATTTTAAAAGGATCTCTTGCTCCATCATCTTTATTTTCATCCCTCGTGGGTTGTTGTCGGGCTCGATGTGACCGATCTTGCAAAGCATCGACTAGTTCAAGTCCCAACTTCTTGTACCCAGATCTTGTCAGAAACATGTACGAAGAAAAATAAATGAAGAGAAGACCGCTCTGATACCACTGATCCGGATTTATAAGCGGAATGAAATGAATAGCGGGATGAATACAATAAACACATAGATACGGAGAACAACACAAATATCCAGTGAACAATATATTCTATTGAAAAAATGAAATAGGCTTAAACTGTAAAACTGCAGAACTAAAAACAACTTGCTCGAATGGTGGTAGCTATCTCTAAGAAGAGATGTGGCTGCTACACGCATCTGTATGAGAAAAATGATTACAATGCGGATCCAAAGGCATTTTTAACATTACTCATGAATGCAAAAACCATAGACATCCAAAAACCTAACCCTAGGAGATGAAACACCAAAATTTATGTGGGCCCCGATGGGTAAGTTGGTACCTCAAGTTCTTGTGGTCTTAAATTTTGCATACGAACTCCATTTTAGGCCTGTGATAGCCCGTTGGAAAGGTATTTTTGAGAAATACACATTACACTATCAAAATCTGATTGTTTCTACATTTTTACTATGGAAATCCAAAAAAACATTGTTTAGGGCCCCAAAACGGCCCTGAAAGTACAAAAAGATGTGATGACATGAAATCATCTGAAAAAGACAGTTGGATTAGGTGGGCGGCCACCAGTCTCCACCTAGAATATGTGTAGGGATTCAAACAACCCCGTAAGTGTAGAACCCACACTTACAAATAAGTACAGAAGAAAAATTGTCAAGAGGAGCCAATTAGAATAGGTGGGTGACCACCAATATCCGTCAGGATCAACAATAAGAGAGTAGCACGCTCAAGGAATGTTGGTTTTCCCGGTTTGGGTTTCCAGGGTAAAATGTTTGCGTACTTTGTGTTTGCTTTGTCATTTAATTTCTATATTAAATCTTTCTTCCTCTCTTCTACTAGGTTTAGCATGGAAGTGTTCCTCATTTCCTAACATGTGGTATCATAGCTTGGATTAACAACCTTGGATCTGTGCTAAACCCTAGGTTCAGTAAATGTCGTAAGTCAGAGATAATTAAATAATTGTGTTAAAGAATGGTGAGCAACTCAAGAATAGAGATCGAAAAATTCAATGGTCATAATTTTGAGATTTGGAAGCTTAAAATTGAATATCTCCTTGTAGATCGAGAACAATGGAAAATAATCTATCCATGTACCATGCTGACATGTATGTCGATGAAAGAATGGGAGAAACTAGAGAGAAGAGAAAGGAGTACGATTTGAATTCATCTTGCAAATTTGGTGTTGTTGAATGTCTCAGGTGAAGATTCAACAAAGAAACTCAGGGACAAGTTGGGGAGATTGTACCAGTCGAAATCCCTGGTAAACGAGTTTTTTCTTAGAAAGATATTGTATCTTTTGAGGATGAGTTATGGAAGTTCAATGACTAAGCATTTAAATGCATTTAATACCATTACAACTCATTTATCTTCTATGGATATTAAAATCGCTTAGGAGGAGAAATGTGTTAGCTTATTATGTTCTTTGTCAGATTCCTGAGATATCTTAGTTGTGGCTATAGGGAGTAATGCAACCACATTAGATCTAGAATATGTGGTTGCAACTATACTATCAGAAGAAATGAGAAGGAAGAACATGGAAGGATTGACCAAAGATTATTTAGTAGTGAGAGGTCGATCGATTAACAGAGATAAAGGCAAATTCTCCGGTAGAAAGTCTAAGTCAAAGGGTAGATTAAATCCCTTGTTCATTCGACAAGAAGATGTTGGAAATGAAGTGAAGTTGGGCATTGCCAAAGGTACTACAATTTGAAGGAAATGAAAGTCAGTACAAGATCCAACGAGAAGTAGTCGACTGAGAGAAACATGACTCCAGATAAGGGAGGTGATGTGTACCTGGCATCGACCAGTACATAGTAGGATCAAAATGTTTGTTTGATCGAATCGGGATCATCCTATCATATGACACCACATAGATAATGATTCTACAAATATGAACAATATGAAGGAGGATATGTGTTCTTGGGGGGGTGACTTGACAATTAAAATTGTCTGACAAGGAAGAGTTTGACTGATACTGCGGGATGGGAGGAGTAGAACCCTTCCAGGTGTGCTACACATTCTGGGTTTGGAAAGAAACCTAATATCTATCAGAAAGATGAGTGATGTAAGGCTACACACTCTATTTTAGAAGGATTCGTGCAAGATGGTTAGAGGTGCGATGGTATTAATGAAAGGAGTTCATATTAGAACCCTATACACGTTACTAGGGAGTGTCAACTCGATTGGATGAAAAAGCATCATTGTTCATGAAGTCGTCTTGACTCATCTCAGGATGAGTTGATTTAAACCGACTCAAAAATTCATCATAAATTCAACTTGATCTGAAATGATCTTTTAAAGACTTGGTTAAGTTTTAAAGCATGAGTTCATTAACCAATTAGGAATTGATGAAAGAATAAGAAATTAATGAGATATCATAGTAGCCATAATAATAAATGCATATCAGAATGTAAGAACAAAGATCAATAAACCAGAACAACAAATATGTTAACGAAGTTCAACAATATTGCGTACATCTCCGCGCCTTTGCCTCGGTGGGTGAGGCTTTCTTATGTCTCTTCAATGTTTCAAAATTACATCCTAAAAGTGTCAAATGGGTTACAAACTAGTCTAGTTGCATTCTTCTAGACCTCAAGAATCTAACACAACTGACGGCACTAAAAACGGTTGAGCGTAGCTCCCATAATTGGCCTGCAAAGTTCCCCTTCTCAATGGCTTCCCTACATAAAAATGACTTTGGCTTTCAAATTCCTTAGCATTTCTCTTGTTCTGAACCTCCTTAATGCTGCTAAGAATGTCTGGTTTATATATATTTGAAGTGTGCATCAAACTCCCAACTTGCTCCCAATATCTGGCCTCAAATCGGGCTCCAGATCTCTCAATAATGGGCAAAATCCATTAAAAACAACTAAAATCAACATAAAAATCTTAACATAAGGTAAAAAACCCAAAATTTGAAATATTACAGGGCACAACCCCCTGTCTTTGAGCTCCAGGTCTATGCACTCTTCCATGTGACCATGGGCTAGTAATTGGCGCACTGCCCCCCCCCCGGTCTTGGCTCCTTGTCTTGTGGCTATGGCCCATGTGGCCACGACCCTACACTCTACACTCCACAACCGTTGCTAGCTCCCGAGTCTGTAACTCCTGGTCAGTCGGGGCTAACCCCCACCGACCAGGGCTTATCCCAAACCTTCGACCCAAACCAAAACTAAACCATAGTTTGCCGCCATATGGTTAAGACCCACCATTAGCATAGCCGGTTATCCTGAGAAGTTAGTTCATTGCCTAGCTTGGAGGTCGTGTGTTCGAATCCTATGGAAGCCATGACAAATTTTTTGAACTAAACGACATTGAAAAAATTTGGGGTGCCACGTGGTGACCTTTGATTGGTCCACGTGTCACCTTATGATTGGACCATACCACACAATCACCAACATAATCAACTATCCAGTCACCTGCCACGTCACTTTCGTAAAACCACGTCACCTGCCACGTCACCTGCCACGTCACTTTCGTAAAACCACGTCACCTGCCACGTCACCTACCATACAACCATGTGTCATGCCACATCATCATCTGTACTGCATAGTCACCTTGCCACGTCAACATCCGTATAACCCAACTATCATTCGTACTTCCACGTGTCAGCATGCCATTGGGCCATGTCATGTATGGACTACCACATGTCATTCATATAGTGCCACATGTCAAATCCATACAGGTGCCAACTCAGCCCGAAAATGCCAATTTTGAGTGACACGTATCACCTCCTAGTGATTCCATGTTAGCATGATGACATCATCATGACATCATGATGACATCACCTATCGTACTGCTGACGTCAACGATACGACCAATTGACCTTTTGTATATTTGGGAAATCGATCAGAACACAATATCTTTCGCATGCGACACCCATTTGCGAAAACAATTATATGGTTGGATTCAGCGTGACGAAACAGACGTAATGGAACTAGTTTCGTCCAATTATGAGAAATTTTATTTTTAGGCCTTCCTGGATCCATTTTGGATCATGCCTCCCCGCTAGGACCTTTTGGTCCTCCAAAAGGGTATTAACTAGTCATCAAATGCAGGATAGGACACCCCACTTATTCTTTATCTTTAAAATATATCCTGTGCACATGTCTCATCAATATCAATTGAAAAACAACCATGACAACTGACAACATATTGCTAGCCACTTGTACTCTTTCACATCTTACTGAAGCCACTACCATCCATGTTGAAAACATAAGCAATGATAACATCAGAAATATGACTGCAAATGAGCTAATATGTTTGTAGTACTTGCACGACATTAGCTTATCTTGAATCAAAGTATGATTGAACTTCCATTCTACAACCATCTCATGTTCATTCTTAAGATCAATTTCTTGATTTGACAGAATTATAGGTGTGTTGCTTGCATAAACTGTCTTCCTTAATTGTTCCATTGTTTGTAGAGATTGATTTTCTTTTAAGTGATGAACATGTACAACATATTCATTGCCTTATTTAGTTAAGTGATATTAATTATTTTTCCTGTATAAGATTTCTTTACGATCATATAAATAAGGAATGCCTAAGACCATTCCACATTCATTGAGTGGCACCACATCACACGTTACCTCATCCACAAACTTTGATGAAATTACAACCTTTAAAGTGCATTGCTTTGTTATGTGCAATTTATGATTGTTGCTTATCCATTCGAGTGAGTAAGGTTTATGATGCATCTTAGTGTTTAATCCCAATTGTTTAACCACTTCCTCTGAAATCAAGTTAGATTGAGATCCACTATCTATCTATGTATCGATCTTAGTATGTTTCATTATCACCCTCATGTGAAACAGCTTGCATCTAGAATCATATCCATCATCAATTTTACATGTCAAACCAACTATTGTGATCTTAGTCTCATCACCTCAATCATATCCCAAGTCTGTTGGTCATGTTGTTGTTGCAACTGTTTTCCTCCCTTTCCTTTCTTTGAACCATTTCGGTATCTTCTCTTGATTCAATTTCCAGCAATGGTCATCATCACCCCCTTCTTTCTTGCAATGATTGCAAGAGAGATTCTCTTCCTTGTTGCTGAATTTTCTTTCTTTCCATTCCCCTTCCTTTTGTCCTCTTTCCTTGAAGACAATTCCACTGATACTCCAACTCATTTTTTCCCTACTTCAATGTATGTTGCTTGAAAAAAAACCTCATCAAGATTGGTAGGTCCAAACATAAATACAGTGTTATGAATATGTGTAGGTAAACCTCCTATATACTTCATAAGAGTTTCTTAGGTATGTAATGGAATGTTTAACATTAATGCCATCTTACGGAATTCATCTGTGTATTCTTGCACTGTTTGTCCCTTTCTTAGTTTAAGACCTTTCCATTCATTTAAATCCTTCTCTTTATAACCCAAAGGATAATGTTTTCTTCTAAGTGCAAAGACAAAATATTTCCATGATGGAAATACATTACCAACTTGTTGCGTGCCATTTTGAAACTTACTCTGCCAACAAATGAGTGTTGTGCCTGCAAGATGAAGCGATGCCAACTTGATTTGAGTTGCCTCATCCTTGATTTGTAGTACACTGCAATAAACTTCCATCTATCTAACCCAGTTATCAAGCCTCTCAACATTGACTTCAACATCATACATGGGTAAGTCAAATTTCACATCAAGCTTAAGTAAAGGCATATCATGTTTATGTTTATGGGAATGTTTTATTGCAGTGGATTTGGAACTTGTACTTGAAGAAAAAAAAGTCGATTGAGAAGAAGGGGGTGAAGTAGGAGGTTTAGGAGGATCCTCTCCTTCTTCACTTTTGTCTTGTTTAGAAGATTCCCCTTGTAAATGCCTCTTCCGTTCCAAGTAATCCTCATATAAGAACTTTACCATCTCAGACATGGCGAATAAAGTATTTTGCAACTTGATCTCATTCTGTGACATGCCTTCTTCTGATGTCATCTCCTCACTTTGAGAAGTCCTCTTTCTCGATCCAATCTCTGGATCCCCTTTTACAAACTTGCCTTCACCATGATTCTGTTTTCCCCTGGTAATCATGCAAACTCAAAAACCAACCGTCAACCTGCTCTGATACCACTTGATCCAAGATGATCTTTTAAAGAATCGGTTAAGTTTTAAAGCATGAGTTCATTAACCAATTAGGAATTGATGAAAGAAGAAGAAATTAATGAGATATCATATCAGCCATAATAATAAATACATATTATAATGTAAGCACAAATATCATCAAACGATAACAACAAAATTGTTAACGGAGTTCGACAAGATTGCCTACGTCTCTGGGCCTTTATCTCAGTGACTGAGAATTTCTTATTTCTCTTAAATGCTTCAAAAGTACATCAGAAAAGTCTCAAATTTATTAAAAACTGGCCTGACTCTGTTCTTCTCGACCTCAAGAATCCAACACAACTGACTGCACTGAAAACGGTTGAGCGTAGCTCTTGGAATTGGCCTGCAAAGTTCCCCTTCTCAATGGCTTCCCTTCATAAAAACGACTATGGATTTCAAATTCCTCAACATTTATCCTATTTTGAACCTTCTTAATTCTTCTAAGAACCCCTGATTTATATACATTTGAAGTGGGCATCAACCTCCCAACTTCCTGCCAAGATCTGGTCTCAAATCGGGCTCTAGATCTCCCAATAATGGACAAAATCCATTAAAAAAAACTAAAATCAACATAAAAATCTTAACATAAGGTAACAAACCCAAAATTTGAAATATTATAGGGCGCAACCCCTTGTCTTCGGGCTCCAAGTCAAATGTGCTCTACCATGTGGCCATGGGATTGTAATTGGCACGCTAGCCCCCTAGTCTTGGCTCCTAGTCTTGTGGCAATGACCCATGTGGCCACAACCCTACACTCCATGTTCCACAATAGTTGCTAGCTCTCGAGTCTGTAGCCCCTGGTCGGTCGGGGTTGGCCCTCACCGACCGGGGATTAGCCCAAACCTTCGGCCCAAACCAAAACAAAACCATAGTTTTCCGCCACACGGTTAAGACCCACCATTAGTGCAACCAGTTAGCTCGGGGAGTTGGTTCATTGCCTAGCTTGAAGGTCGTGTATTCAAATCCTCCAGAAGCCATGACAAATTTTTTGAACTAGCTGACATTGGAAAAAATCTGGGGTGCCATGTGGAAACCTCTTATTGGGCCACATGTCACCCTGTGATTGGACCGTACCACACAGTCACCAACACAATCAACAATGCAGTCACCTGCCAAGTCACTTATGTACAACCATGTCACCTACCTAGTGACCTGTCGTACAACCATGTGTCGTGCCATGTCATCATATGTACTACATAGTCACCTTTCCACGTCAGCATCCATACAGTCCAGTTGTCGTCCGTATTGCCACGTTTCAGCCTGCCATTGGGCCAGGTCATGTACGGGCTGCCACGTGTCAAATCCATACATGTGCCAACTCATCTTGAAAATGCCAATTTTGAGTGACACGTGTCACCTCTTGGTGATTCCACGTCAGCATGATGACATCATCATGATGTCAACTGTTGTACTACTGATGTCAATAGTATGGTCTGTTAACTTTGACTAGTTAACTTTTTGCCTGTTTGGGAAATCAAGCAGAATGCGATATCTTTCGCATACGACGTCCATTTGCAAAAAAACATTATATGGTTGGATTCAACGTGATGAGATGGACACAATGGTGTTGGTTTCGTTCGATTCCGAGAAATTTGATTTTTAGGCCTTCCTGGATCCATTTTGGATCATGCCTCCCCACTAAGACCCTTTGGTCCTCCAAAAGGGTATTAACCAGTCATCAAGTGCGGGATAGGCCACCCCACTTGTTATTTGTTTTTAAACTCTTTTATGTGCAGTTGTCTCATCAAGATCAATTGTAAAACAACCATGACAACTAACAACATATTGTTATCCAATTGAACTCTTTCACATCTTACTGAAGCCACTACCATCCATGTTGAAAACATTAGCAGCAATAACATCAGAAATATGACTGCAAATGAGCTCATATGTTTTTAGTATTTGCACGACATTAGCTTATCTTGAAGCAAAGTATGATTGAACTTCCATTCTACAACCATCTCATGTTCATGCTTAAGATCAATTGCTTGATTTGGCACAATTATAGGTGTGTTGCTTGCATAAGATTCCTTCTTTAATTGTTCCATAAGCATGTACAACATATTCATTGCCTTCTTTAGTTAAGTTATATTGATTATGTTCCATGTAGAAGATTTCTTTGCGATCATACAAATAAGGACTGCCTAAGACCATTCCACATTCATTGAGTGGCACCACATCACACGTTACCTCATCCACAAACTTTGATGAAATTGCAAACTTTAAAGTGCATTGCTTTCTTATGTGCAATTTATGATTGTTGCTTATCCATTTGAGCGAGTAAGGTTTATGATGCATCTTAGTGTTTAATCTCAATTGTTTAACCACTTCCTCTGAAATCAAGTTAGATTAAGATCCACTATCTATCAATGTATCGATCTTAGCATGTTTCATTATCACCCTTATGTGAAACAACTTGCATCTAGAATCATATCCATCACCAATTTTCCCTATCAAACCAACTGTTGTGATCTTAGTCTCATCACCTGAATCATATCCCAAGTCCGTTGGTCGTGTTGTTGTTGCAACTATTTTCCTCCCTTTCCTTTATTTGAACCATTTCGGTCTCTTCTCAGGATGCAATTTCCAGCAATGGTCATCATCGTTCCCTTCTTTCTTGCAATGCTTGCAAGAGAGCTTCTATTTCTTCCTTGTCGTTGAATTTTCTTTCTTTCCATTCCCCTTCCTTTTGTCCTCTTTCCTTGAAGATGATTCCCCTAATACTCCAACTCTTGTTTTCCCTGCTTCAATGTATGTTGCTTGAACATAAACCTCATCGAAATTAGTAGGTCCAAACATAGATACAGTGTTACGAATATGTGCAGGTAAACCTCCTATATACTTCATAAGAGTTTCTTGGGTATGTAATGGAATGTTTAACATTAATTCCATCTTATGAAATTCATCTGTGTATTCTTGCACTGTTTGTCCCTTTCTTAGTTTAAGTCCTTTCCATTCAATTAAATCCTAATATTTATAACCCAAAGGATAAAATGGCTTTCTAAGTGCAAAAACAAAATCTTTCCACGATGGAAATACATTACCAACTTTTTGCGTGCCATTTTGCAACTTACTCTGCCACCAAATGAGTGTTGTGCCTGCAAAACGAAGTGATTCCAACTTGATTTGAGTTGCCTCATCCTTGATTTGTTGCACAATGAAATAAACTTCAATATTTCTAACCCAGTTATCAAGCCTCTAAGCATTGACTTCAACATCATACATGGGTAATTCAAATTTCACATCAAGCTTAAGTAAAGGCATATCATGTTTATGTTTATGGGAATGTTTCCTTGCGGTGGATTTGGAACTTGTACTTGAAGAAGAAGAAGTTGATGGAGAAGAAGGAGGTGAAGGAGAAGGTTTAGGATGAGGTTTAGGAGGATCCTCTCCTTCTTCACTTTTGTCTTGTTTAGAAGATTCTCCTTGGAAAGGCCTCTTCCCTTCCAAGTAATCCAATCTCTACATCCCCTTCTACAAGCTTGCCTTTACCACGATTTAATTTTTCCTTGGTAATCATGCAAACTCAAAAACCAACCGTCAACCTGCTCTGATACCACTTGATCCGAAATGATCTTTTAAAGACTTGGTTAAGTTTTAAAGAATGAGTTCATTAGCCAATTATGAATTGATAAAAGCAAAAGAAATTAATGAGATATCATATCATTCATAATAAGAAATGCATATCAGAATGTAAGCACAAAGATCAACAAACCATAACAACAAAATTGTTAACGAAGTTCGGAAAGATTGCCTACGTCTCCGGGCCTTTGTCTTAGTGGGTGAGGCTTTATTATTTCTCTTCAATGCTTCAACCATTCATCAGGAAAGTGTCAAATGGATTACAAACAGGTCTGGCTATTTGTTTCTCGACCTCGAGAATCCAACACAACCGACGACACTGAAAACGGTTGAGCATATCTCCCAGAATTGGATCGCAAAGTTCTCCTTCTCAATGGCTTCCTTTCATAAAAATGACTTTGGATTTCAAATTCCTCAACATTTCTCTTGTTTTGAACCTCCTTAATGCTGCTGAGAACCCCTGGTTTATATAGATTTAAAGTGGGCATCAACCTCCCAACTTCCTCCCAAGATCTGGCCTCAAATCAGGCTCCAGATCTCCCAATAATGGGAAAAATCCATTAAAAACAACTAAAATCATCATAAAAATCTTAACATAAGGTAAAAAACCCAAAATTTGAAATATTACAGGGCACAACCCCCTATCTTTGGGCTCCAGGTCACATGCACTCTTCCATGTGTCCATGGGCTAGTAATTGGCACGCTGGCCCCCTGGTCTTAGCTCTTGGTCTTATGGCTATGGCCTATGTGGTCACGACTCTACACTCCACGCTCCACAACTGTTGATAGCTCCCGAGTCCATTGCCCCTGGATGGTCGGGGCTGGCCCCCATCGAACGGGGCTTAGCCCAAACCTCTGGCCCAAACCAAAATAAAACTAAAGTTTTCTTCCATACGGTTAAGACCCACCATTAGAGTAACCAGTTAGCTTGGGGAGTTAGTTCGTTGCCTAGCTTGGAGGTCATGTGTTCGAATCCTCCGGAAGACATAACAAGTTTTTTGAACTAACCGACATTGGAAAAATCTTGGGTGCCATGTGGCGACCTCTGATTAGGCCACATGTAACCATGTGATTGGACCATAACACACAATCACCAACACAGTTAGCAATCTAGTCACATGCCATGTCACTTTCATACAACCAGGTCACCTGCCTAGTCACCTGCCATACAACCATGTGTCGTGCCACATCATCATTCATACTACATAGTCACTGTGCCACGTCAACATCCGTACAACCCAGTTGTCGTCTGTACTGCCACGTGTCATCCTGCCAATGAGCCACGTCATGTACAGACTGTCACGTGTCATCCATACAATGCCACATGTCATTCGTACAAGTGCCAACTCAGCCTGAAAATGCCAATTTTGAGTGACATGTGTCACCTTTTGGTGATGCCACATCAACATGACGATGTCATCATGACATCATTCTGATGTCACCTTTCGTACTACTGACGTTAGCAGTACAACATGTTGACTTTGACCACTTGACTTTTTGTCTATTTGGGAAATCGGTCAGGACGCAAGATCTTTCGCATACAACGTCTATTTGAGAAAAAAAATATATGGCCGGATTCAACGCAACGAGATGGACACAATGGCACTGATTTCATCTGAATATGAGAACTTTTATTTTTAGGCCTTCCTGGATCCATTTTGGATCACAACCCGACCATACTATTCTGATATGAGTTATAAGGAAAATTGTGTGAAAGGAACGTCCTGGTTGTGATTAAAATCAACGGGCCTTTAATCACATGGAAATGAGAGAAATATGAGCACCATGGGGACTGTAGATTGTGTCTACTGTCTGCGTCATTTAATTGATGGTATGTACACCAAAAATTCACTAACAGGACCGCATAGAAAATCATGAATTACAAACTTGAAGGATGTATCTTTAGAATACCCTCGACTTGTGGTGCCTTCACGTAGGTTTATTCATTAAAGTTTTAGTTTTATGTTGCAATCTTCTCCGCCATTGAGAACTCTCCATTCTTGACTCAAGTCGTCCTCCAAGAACTATGTGGTAAGTTTGTGACAATTTCATATCATTTTATAATCTTGTTTGCATATAAAGTTAACTTCTTGCTCTGCCCCTTAGTAAGGATCTACAAATTGAAGAAACACGCTTGGTATTTGTTGTTTGAACTATGTGAAACCCTAACCCTCATGGAGATAAGACAAGGAAGGAGACATATTGTATTTTATATTTGAAAGAAGAAGGATGGACGAAACAAGGAGGGTGCTTACTTGGTGAAACCCTAATAATGTTTTATTAAAGAAATTTTCATTGACTGGAGTATTTGTGGATTAGTGAGAGGATGTGTTTTTTATCAATAAACTCACTTTTATAAGGTGTCAGAAGGAGTATCTTTTTATTGTTTTTTGTAAAATGGGTTGTAATTTTTTTTTGTAAACTGATGTTATAAGGAGATATATGTGTTTTTGTAAGGGAGTTAAAAGGTGTTGATGTTTGAATCTATTAAGACCAAACAACAACTTCACAAGGGTTTTTATAGAGGTGGTACTCCTCTTTGGATAAAATATATATCTAGAATATCTTGGATTACGGATAATGATAAACAACAAACCCCATATCTTTATTACTTGGATTTGCACATGAAATGGTTCTTCAATAACCCGATCTAATATTTATGTGCAATAAAAAGTCTCTTTGGAATAAAAAAAGATTGAAGGGAGGCTTCAATATCAGAATATCTTTTTGCTCAATAACAAATATACAACCCTCTTAATTACATACAAATCATACATCCATATCTTCTCACAAGGAAAAAGAGAGAATAATTTTGATCATCTCAAATAATTTTAAAAGAGTATTGCAGTTAAAACAAAAGAGAATTTGATAAGCATACTTCAAACATCTCACACTCAGAAATCCCAAGATCTAAAACATCATTGAAGTCATGCCCCAAAGTGATTCTTTGTGGAGTTTTATTCATGAAATATATTCAACAAGACACAAAATATCTGAAATTCATATACATGGCTGTGAATACTCCATGATCATATAAGAAAAGTCTTTTGAAGAATATAAGAAGAACACTCAAGAATCTTAGCCTTGTGCTAAATTTTGAGATTCAAGCATCAAGCTTTGAGAAAATGGTGTAGAAGAAGAAAAAGAGTGGAGAAGATGGAGATCTACTTTCTTTGATCAAAATCTTTGCTGCATATTGATATATATACCTTCTTCTTCTTCTCATCTTATGTCCCTACCCTTCTGACAATTCTCCTCCTTGATGAAGGCCTTTCTTGCCTTTTAAGAACTAGTTCTTCTAACTCCTCGAGTAGTTATGGACTTTCCTTTATTGAAGAGATCACTTAAATTAATAAATCAATTAAGTCTCATTAATGAATTTGTATCATTTATATTTGTATCTTCAAATGGGTCCTTTTCCGTCTCTAATAATTTTTTTTAAATAAACTCTTATTTTGAAAATTTTAATTAATTTGGCTTTTAAAAAGGGGTTTGTGTTTTAATTTTATGGATATGATATTCAACTTTTCAGTCATGTAAACCAATTTATATGTGATATTCATCGTCTTATATTTCCAACGAGTCCTCATGGGTGCAATTTTGATTTCTGGATCTCAAGATATGACCTCATGAAGTCAAGGTGTCAAACATATTTATCAACACATCATAAAAGTATTATTGAATGTTATTTCCATTTTTGAGAAAAATATGACCAATTCTAGATCTCAATACTTATTTTATCATCTTCCTCACTTAAATACCTTTCCAATGAGGTAAATTGTGTGCAATTCTGACTCCTGGATCTCAATATATGGCCTTTAGAACAACACAACTCAAAAACTGTTGATTAATCTTCACTGGGCAATCTGGGCCCTTGATTAAATTTCGTCCTTCCTTCATAAGAATTCAAATTTTCTTCATAAATTCGTATTCCACATGTATTAGGACGTTGAAAGTTTTAATGTATATAATCAAAAGTGTATTATACACTTAATAAGAAACAAAGAAGATAAGACTATGGATATTTGATAATTCAACCTTCCCTTAGAAAATTGATTAATAAAATAACATTTTAATGCCCAGTCAGCCTCAATGGTGATGAGTTAGCAATCCAAGTGTTTCCATTTGTCATCACGTGATAGTTCAATAATCTAACATATCTAACCAATAAGAATATGCCATGTGTATCCAATAATAATATGCCACGTGTCTCCAATGGCAGGTTGCCATGTGTTGCCATTAGTTAGGTGCCATGTGTCATCCCTCCATAGGATGCCATGTTGTGTTCTCATTGTATGCCATGTGTAACCAATAGTGCGCTACCATGTGTCATGAGGTGAATTGTTGGTAATTGGATTAGTTTAATATACAAGTTAAAAATGGAAGGAAAAGGTGGAACAAGAGGAGATAAGGGTAGTATAGGGAGGGGGAGAAATGTAGGTGGCGAAGGGATAAGGGTGAAATAAGGTCAAGTAGGGGGGGTAATATGTAGGAAAAAGAGTTATGGGTTCGCGAGTATGGAGGGATAAGTAGGTTAAGGAGTATGGTGGGGGCGGGTGATTGGGTTGAGGAGTGAGGGAGGTGAGGGGTGTGAGGGGGTATGAGTTATATTGATTGAAAAATAAGTTTAAGTATGGAGTAAGGGAGGGTGGGTAAGGGGAGGAAAGAGGAGAGGAGTATCGATATATAAGCAGAGTCAAGTTCACGGGTTGGGGAGTGAGAGAGGTGAGGAGCCCACAAACCTAATGAACCTGCAGTGTAAGAAATTTAAAAGAATAATCTAAGTGTTGGAAGAATGTGATTACGGTGAAAGAGATATAAGGAGAGGATAAAATAATGGATCATGGTGGGTGTGGTAATTGAACCCACCATATTATAATAAGAAGAAATAACATGGGTCATGGACCTGGGAAAATTCAAGAAAAACATGGGTTATGAACTCGAATATGTAGATGTATTTCCACGAAATTAGCTTTGTTCCACATGGAAGAAGTGTCTTTACTACTTAAATGAAAACCTGGATATATTGAGCATAAGAACTCAGATTTTGAATCCAAAATATACATGAAAAAGTTGAGACTAAGGGCTACGCCATGAATCTATAATCATTGAATTTTTTTATTTTTCTAATATTGATTTTTTATTATTATTCTAGGAGTGGGAAAATATAGATGACCAATGTTTGGTCAACAACTAACTCCAATTGTGGGATAGTGACCCCCTGTGGGTTGATGAGAAAACCATAATCTAAAGACCAGTTTCCTTCTCCATTGAGATATGGAGTCATCTTCAAAGTAAATTCTTGCAATTTTTCTTCTTTCATAGAGTTATCTTCAAATATATTTTCCATATAGTGACTACCTTATTGTGAAAAACTTGAACTAAAGATAAGTATATATACATACCGAATGTACCTACCATACCTTACTTTAAGGGAAGGGACACTTTCAAGTGTAAGTAGATTTAAAATGGAGCCATTGAAGCATCCAAATGATATTTGGAATGAACTCCATAATTAGTGAGCATATTGGGGCTTGTACCAGTGAGTCAGGGGCACTCTCAATGTGTACTAGAGAAAAAATGAGCCAAGTGTGTTGTGAATATGATTACATTCTTTGTCTAAGAATGCTCTGGAACCATGATTCAATGAAATCAATTATTGGTCGCTCAAGAATATTATTTCCTTTGATTGGATGAGGAGTTTCCAATCTAATAATATTTCATCTTTCTCCTTGTCTCCAACCACTTCCAAGGTTCTTGATTCATCAACAATTTCTTGAAAAGACTCTTCCTTCATGTAATGAAAATCTTGCTTATCATTCTTCTCAATATTCATTTCTTCGACCAATTCTTCTTACAGCCAATGTTCTTGTGACTTTTCATCATCTATTGCAAGGACAAAATCTTCTTGTGCATTTGGTGGAGGCTCCTCGATTTCATTATCAAATTTGCTTCTTGAAAGATCTTCATATGGAGTATATGAAAGGCTTAAATCTTCATTATCGTCTGTCCATATGGGAGAGGGTGGGTGGGAAACAAAATTGAAAGCATCAACAAAATGATATGAATGCACTCTCGGGCTTAACGTTTTTGCAAATGAATTTTCCAACACACCCCAACTGATAATGGTGTTAGGAAGCAATGAACCGTACCATTCAAGAGCATCCCCACACAAAGTTTGTAAAAATAATCGACATGTAACATTGTCTTCAGTGAGATTGAAAAAATCACATGTACTTTTAAAATTAAACAAGTGTTGCTCTGCATCTTCTGAAGTATTCCCAAAGAATGTAGAAAATTTTTCAATAGAAATATCAGACATCTAAAAATCTACTTCTAGTAGATTTAAAGGGGTTCTATGAAATTGCCTCCTTCTTTGGATAATTCTTTGTTTTGTTGAGTCTTGTAAATCCATTGATGGGCTTGGTGGAGAATTTAAAGGAGCATCATGACACCAAAGAAACTCCCGAGAGGAGTCATAATATACATCTTGATATTTTTTAGTCTTTCGAATGGAGTTGCTAGGGAGT
>SNQJ01S0114276.1:0-10450 GCA_010110895.2 Picea sitchensis
ATCACCTACAATGGTTACAGTGATTTGGTTTGTGGTTAGTGATTCATGAGATTTGGACAAGTGCATCGTTCTATTAGATAGTTTAGTGATGGAGACAGAATGGTCCATGCTGGAGTGAATCGTGCAGGCATGTTCACGTAACGGCATTGTCAGAGAAGTTGTTGAGTTGTGATGGTGTTTGAGTTCTCTTGCCTTCCAGAAAAGGTGATGAATTAATTAAGGGCATGATATATTAGGTAAATTGTTGTCAAGGTGGAGATTGTTAGAAACATGTCAACGAATTTTTCCATGCGGTCACATGCAGATGCAGATGCACATGCATGCACATGCGCGTGCATGCAATCTACTTATGAACTGTTCGTGTAACTATGTTATCTATTCATGACCAATATATGTAACTGAGTGATGGATGTTATATATACGAGCATACCATCCAATTGGGAGACATCAAATTGGTGTATGAGATTTTCTAGGTCCAACAATTTTACTGATAAAATTTACTGAAATATACATACACCTTTTGAATTTTAACATATAATCTCTTAAAAAAAAAAACACATATTCTTAACAATTAAACTCAGTACCAAAACTAACAATTGAATTTAGCTATTAATTTTCACACACTCTCTTGAAAGCCGGCTCATTGTACTTGCTTCCTATAATCTCTGTCTTTAACCTGTGGAACTTCCAGAAGCTGCATCAGCTCATGAAGTACTGATGAGCACACAAAATTATCATTTACTTGGCAATATCCTGTGCAATTGTCCATGCAGCAACCTATTTTTTGGAAGTTGCTGCTGGGATAGTATCTTGCCCCACCACAGGCGTCCTCGGCCGTGCAAATAAGCTTCATCTCTTCCGTCGGCTGGCCATCCTCGGAATCGGGCGTTTTCTTCTCTCTCGTCTCATCGTAAGACACAGTATGGTGCTGATCACAATAAGCCAACTCACCAAATTCCTTATAAAAGTAATCATAAGCTGTAACTCCGTTGGAATTGCCTGGCGATCTAAACACCTGGGAAATGAGAGCAACTGCAAGTATGATAATGTTGCACCAGAAGAACAGTAAGGGCTTGTGGGAAGGATTGGAAGGAGTTCGGTGCTGGGGCGGTGAGGAATCTGTAGGGAAAAACACATGGCAGCAAAGTATTACAGCAACAATAGCCAGGATAACAACAGCAAACCGCTTTCTCTCTTTGGACTGCATATTGTCTTATGTATTCTCATGACCTCCTGAGCATAGAAAGATATAGAGAGATTTAAAGAGTTGTGGAGTCGGCATAACTGAAATGTCAGCGAAATAGAGGTAAGCCTTGCTGCGTACGCAATGGAAGAACCAACCCAGTCCAATCTCTAAGCGAGGAAAGAGCAGGCGATGGACATAAATATTAGTTATGTTTAAAGGTTGACGGGAGACACGAATCTGACACGACTGCAATGCCACCAGTACGTGAGTCGTGACCAAATCTTCCATCACTGCAGTGCCACCACTCCCTGTGAGTCGTGACCAAATCTAAACATGTATGTATTTCACTGTAACATAATAAGTGGACAAACACATTTGTACTATTTTTATCATCTACGGTTTTTTTGAATTTGTACTATTCATATTGAAATGTTTAGATATTCAAAGTTTTGAGCATGGATAGTCAATTTTCATATTACTTTGTCAGTAAAAAAAAATTTCATAGTCTCCATTGTTTGCACTATTTTTATTATTATTATTATTTTTTATTTAAATTATTATTATTATTATTTTTCTTTATTCTTGCGTACTTGGAGAGGCATTTTCATTATTGTGTATGTAAATAGGCCTGCACTGCATTATTTCTTAAATGTTTGCACAGCGCGACGCCCTTCGACGGTTCTGACAGCCTTAAGTGTTTACCTAACAAGTCTCACAGCCTTAAATGTTTACTCAACAGGCGTGTTACAATACAATTTCCTTCGATTTTTGGATACAATGTTGTCTGTAGTGAATTTGGGCAATATTGTTCTTCACCGACATTATTGGTTCACTAGTTGATGCTTGTTCGTTGGTTCGTTCGATGTTGCTTGTTGTTGTTTGATTCAACTTTGCAAAGTTGAGGTTTTGCAGCTTCAGTTGGATCTCTTGGTGCTTGTTCACTAGTTTGTTGTTTGTTGCTTGCTTGTGTTTGCTTCAACTTCGCAAGGTTGGGGTCCTGCATCTACAGTTGGACCTGTTGTTGCAGTTTGAAGGGTTTGGAGCTGCACTTCTGTCGTTCCTCGTTCACGGGTGATTTTCTGTGCCATGGTTTCGTTTCTATTCCTTGTTTGTTGTTTTCTATTTGCAACTTGCAAGCAAGAATTTTCAATACTAGGAATCCCTGGCTCAAAATCTTGTTGCAGAACATCTTTTTGTGTGATTGTTATGAACTGAATCTTGTCCTTGTTCTTGAACGTCAATGTTTTATACAGAAGCCACCTCTGTCTCAGCCATAGTGACATATAAAAAAAAAAATCCTCATTTTTCCTGCTCCTGAAAACAATATGTTTAGTGCATTTTTCCCAATGTTCTCCTCATATTTTTTGTTCCTTGAAACCATACGTTTGGTGCATTTTTCCCATTTTGTTCCCTTCCAAATGTCGTGTTCCCCTTTGAATGTCGATGTTGGACACAGAACCCACATCTATTGCAGCTACAGTGAAATATAAAAAAGAAAACCAAATGCTCTCCTTTTATTTTCTGTTCCTGGAAACCATGTGTTTGGTGCATTTTTTCCAGGTTGTTCCCTTCCAATCACATATGCCAACCTTTATGTTGTGGATATCATGCCATAGTTGTTTCAAAAATAGCAATGCAAATGGGTTTAGAAAACGAATTCAGAGTTTTCACAAGGGGCAAGCATCTGCCAGGGCCTTGTGATAGGGCATGCTTTTATTCTCTGAATCAAAAACTCTGTCCACCTATTGGATTTGTGTTGTTTCTTCTACCACTAAAAATCTTATAGGATGCACGTGTGGAATAGGTTCAAAAATGATATGCCTTGAATACTTGGTCTTTGTGCTGAGCAAATTTATAGTGTTATTTCATTTGCGTTGTCTCTTCTGTTTGGTTCACTGTTCATTATACCTTTGTTTGTTTTTCATATGTTGTAGCGACTAGGGGGATTGAATTTGACAAGAATAAGGTTGAATGATACATAGCAGAATTGGTATACAGTTTCGCACTTACAATTTTTCTTTTTTTCTTTTTTTTTTCTCTGTTTGCATATAAACTGAATATAGCTAAGAAACATTTTGAAAATTACAGCTTAAGAGCTTAAACAAGTAATAGATGTTTATCCTATGAAATAGATACATACTACATTGTACATGACAACATTGACCATGTATTGCATAGCAATGGGTTTTTTAGATTGGATGCATTCTCGTATACTGTAGGAGATTGCCTTTTCGATGCATTTCAAGTTCTATTGCATTTATGTTATTCCTCGACTGACCTGCGTAATGGATTGATAGATTATTTCTTGGGTTGTTTAAAAAATGGTGACATTGAGGCATTGGAGTCGTATCAATACGAATTGGCATCTGATTTTCTTTGCCAGATGCATGGAATACATGATGTCACTATGTATTTTTCAAAGATGTTGTTGTTTGCATCTACAATTCTTCTTGCACATGAGAGGGGACATTGGGGAGATACATTTTGTATATGGTGGTTGTTGAAGTGAATGAATATATCAATTGGAATATGGTCATTGACAAGGAAAACAAGATATCTACTATTCAACAGAACTGCATCTAGCAATCCGTATTGCATCTTGTTCCATGATGCCAATCCTGTCAGTGGTCATTATGAACCACTACTCTATAGAAAATTATCCATATGCAATCTTGGAAGACCTCATATTTACTTTTTCCTCATTTGTAAAGACCTTGAATCACAATGGAAACAAATTATGCATGGTATACACTGCCATGGCTTACAGATAGCGAAAATTGTTGCATCTAGTAGTGGAGATAGTCTGTTCAATGCAATTTTCTATATAGTAGCAACAGAGTTCGATGTACAGTCGTTACGGCTTTACACTGCACAATCCTTTTGCAATGCAATTATAGGAGGCAACCAACAAGATTTTAGCTGCTTGCATCAACACCTTTCACCATATATCCTAGAAAATATGTCGATAATTGGAAGTTGGCAACAATACCTTGTAAACATGGCACTGCCATATGAGAAGGAAATGTAGAGGGTGGCAGATTCTGTTTGCAATGGCTATCTATCATATTCAAAGTAAATATCCAGGTCTTGTCAACCCTATTGGATGGCACTGTCCATTCCTGTTGTATTGATTCATACTACGATCGAACAATTGACATTGTCTCGTTGAAAACAGATATGCCACATATCCATTATCAAACTTTGATGATAAATACTACTAGTTTATGGTGCATTGTCCATTCCACCCAAACCACATCGAATCTGCATGTGCGTCGCATGCTATTTAATGAGAATGAAACTCATCCTAGTTCTGATGAAGCCATATAGATCTTAAACACAAAACGTAGACTAACTTATCACAACTTGAAAAAGGTCATATGTGAGAGAAAAAAATACATTGGTAGTATAGGAAATACTACCAGTTCAGGGTCCAGTGTCAATGCCACCCAAATCGCATCAAATCTACATAAGCGTCGCATCCTAATTAATCAGAATGAAACTCATCCCGGTTGTCATGAGGTTATCCAGACCTTGAAAAACAAATGTAGACTAACTTATCACAACTTGAAAAAGGTCATATGTGAGAGAAAAATATATGTTACTATGCTTCCTTCTAGACAGAAACTAACACATCACAACCTAAAAAAAATAGTTCGTGCACAACACAATCACATTTTCTCTTTTTCTGTTGAGCACACACATCACATATCGAATGAAAAAGAACATAACACTTTGCATCATCGAGACGATGAGGATGCAATTCTCATAAGAAATGTCGATTCCACCTCCAACATGGCTTGTCAACAAGTGAAACTAGTTTCTAGTGGCAAGCATAAATTAACCTACCACATATTGAAAAAACAGATACGTGAGAGAAACAGGTACAACCACATATCCCACAATGGTCATGGTACTGGCCGAGAAGAAAAATCACATTTCGTGGGCTAGAGCCAACACCATGCACTGCTACTAATGAAAACCAACAAAAACTTTCTACGCATAGTTCCCTACGAAAGAAAGATGCAAAAAATATCTATATGAAACAAATTAAAGACACTCCTTCTGTTGCATGTGTAATTTGTGATCAATTGAATTTCTTAAAAAACACTAAGTCTTCCACTCATGATCTAGAAGCAGAATACCTTCGCTTGACACTAAATGATAAAACATTTTCCAGTGGAAATATTTTTCCTCCATGAAAATGGTCGCTTGAAAATGGAAAACTGGCACACTTTGCAACACCTAACCAAATAAGATGTAATGCACCACTACCAGATGTAATTTCACTTACAAAACTTGAAGAGAGACTTGTGTCTCTGTTAATTTCTTTTGCACAAATAAGACCCTGGGGCTATAAATGACCCAAAATGGGCTTAACATGATCAATTATTAATGTGTCTGTCCAACTAGATGTTGTGCAAAATTACTTGCCACAATTCATTAGTGATACAATGACAATTGTTGTATTTCTCAAAAGATGCTTGCAATACAAGAATGCAACCAGACAAGTAAAGTGCGTGTGCAAGTTGTTATGAAAGCATTAAATGGATACTGTTCCAGGGCCCTGTACAAAGCACAAAACATTTGTATAAATGAGAACTGGAACAATGTTCTTGGAGAAGGGGATGACAACTCTGCGCAGACTCTCGAAAATTCTAGTGAATTTGATACAAGCGATGAATCGGAGAATGAAACACCTGTCGAAACAGTGATACATGGATTTACCGACTCACAATGCATTCGTGACTTGCAAGACAAGATTGTCAAAATTGCACCTGTTGAGGGGCAACGTCCACTTGGAATATTCAACGAAATGTTTTTTGAGGAAATGAACTTCCCAACATTGTTCTATGGATATCCATGTCCCATTGACATTACAGAATGATTCAACTACCATAAAATAGTTCGATAAGAACTGCTACATTCAAGTGGTGACTTCTCCTGTCACATAACAAATTTGTTTTTCTAAATAATGCGCATAATAATTGAGCTAGTGTTGTCTTGCATGTGGGTGAGAATAAGAAAAGACCATCTACAAGGAATATAGTTATTGGCCAAAGATGTCAAGTACAAAGCAAACCTAGAAAAAATCCTGAAATTTGATATTGGATACATAGATTTCAAAAACATTTGCATCTCTACTGACTATTTGCAACAAAAAAAGAAAACTATTTTTGCAATTATCCGACAATTGGGACCGCCAACATTTTTCATCACATTTAAAAGTGCAGAGAATCACTGGGATATGTTGGTGGATATAGTGTTTTCATTGTATAGGAACAGGAAAAGGAAAAAACAAACTGATACAATGGAAAATGATGACATTGACTACCTCATAAGAAAAGACCCAGTGGCATGTACTCGCTACTATAGACATAGAATAAATGCTTTGAGACAATTGATATGCCATGATGAAACATTTTTTGGAAAAATATCAGACTACTTTTTTGTGACTGAATTCCATAATAGGGGGAGTGAGCACGACCACGCATTGTTGTGGATAGAGGGTGCATCGGTATATGGAAATGACAACAACTCACATATCGAGAATTTTGCGGACAAATACATAACATGCAACACATATCATTTGGATCTAGAACTTGCCAAAGTTCATAGACATTATCATACAAAAAGCTGTAAAAAACGAAAAAATTCACATTGCAGATATAACTTCCCCATGTCGCCAATGAGAACAACAAGAATCATAGAGCCACTTAGTTTAGAGGATGATAATGTCATTGAGAATAATCAGAAAATTAATGGAAGAACATGGTATTTTGGTCTCTTGCCTCTATCCAAATAGAACAACTTTAAAGTCTCCAAACCTTGTCCATAATGCTTCTAATTTGTTCCATTGTGAGGTTGATAGGTCCAATTCATCTCCAAAGATATTTGGCTATGCATTTTCCTTTACTTTTCCTAGTGAACCTCCATTAACTTGAATGAGAATATCTCCAACACAGAATGCCTCATTTTCTCCTAACTTCTTTGAGACAATAGACAAATATATTTTTCCCCTTCCTCCACCACTCAGACGAGAAGAATTGAGACCTGGTGCTCCTGTGTCATGCTTATCCACATGAGTTACATTCTTTTCCTTCGAGCCCTACAAAACATTACCACAATTTTTTTTATGAAAAACAAAATCACAACTCTCTAGTATGTGCCCCAATCTATCAAAACACTAGCACTAGAAAGGCACATTGAGGTAATCCAAGGGTTTCATGTATGATTTTTCCCTTGACACCAATTCCATAGATTTGTAGATACCCTGATACAAATCCAAAGCCACTAGAATTTGCACCATTGAACGATAATTTCTAGACTTGTAACTAACATTAGAGGTGATAAAGGTACCCAAGACTTTTCCAATTTCCTTAATACTAAAGTCCATCTAAAATTCAAGGGATAAATTGGGGACTTTTATCTAGATAGGTAAGATGGATAAAACCTTCTCCCTAGCATAAAAAAGTAAATTCCATGGATTGACAAACAACAAATGACAGACTCAATATCAATGCTCCACCAAAATCTTTCCAACTTATCCTTTTTGCAAAATGCAAACCCTATCCAACCTCTCAACAAGAAATGAAAATACTAAGTGTATCCCAAGATCGTGACCCAATTAATTTATATCCATGAGTTGAGGGAGTGATCCAACAAACATCCGTAACCATAAAATTTCCCTACTAAGGTCCGACCCTCCAATTCGACTATCTGATTAACCCTTAGATCCTCTCCCAAAATGAGAGATAGACCTCCACCTCACAATTTAATGACATTTCGACATTTTCGGCTAGAGTTCTCATAGTTACTCGGAACACCTCTTCCCTGAATATCATCCAGAGAAAATTTGCAACGTACGAAACCAAGAGAAACATTTTCAATAAGACCTGGCACAGAGAAAGACTCCAAAAGTGTTTTCGAATAAGTAGGATCATTCTGGGAAAGATATGGAATATTACCACCATAGATTTCCACAAGGACTACAAAACCCTCCCTCTGAGAATCATCAATGAATTGTACTACCTCTCAACATCCAAAACCTGAGTGATCTACTCGATCTCCAAAGTTGTCCATATAGAAAACCATTTTGGGTGTAGTAACATGGGAACTCACCTCCTGGGAATAAAGACTATCATCATTTTTAGGACGAGCCCCAAGAGGAGAAATGAGACGGGAAGGAGAAAATATCAACTTCTGACACTGCATTGTCCGATTAATATACCAACCCTAGATACATGTACATCGTCAACCATCCCTTGCCTTGAAAGAGCCACTTATCCACCTACCCTCTCTAGGTTTCTATAGAAACCCTAGCCCATCCATATTCAGGTATATCGATACCTCTTAACCATCCCTCCTAGAATGTTTGAAGGACATCAATGGATAAATAATATTATGTAAACAATCTATGAAATATTTAGGTATGATATTTCATCCACCAATTCACTTTTTCTACAATGTATATGTTTGCAACATCATGATAAATTCCATTAAAACTTAATTATATTCGTTCTTATACATATTATAATATGGTTGTATTCATTCTTATACATAATATAATATGACATGGGTTCATAATATAATATGATCTGGGTTGTAGACATAAATATCCATCCACTAAATCATGAAACATAAGTGAATAAATTTGGAAATTTCAATGCCATAAAAAATAAAAGTTTTCTTACTTCAGCATGACGATATTAATTAGAACATGAAGACCACAAACCCCATAAAACTAGAGTATGATGAAAATTGTTTATGCCAAAACCCTTTCAATATCAAATCGAAAATGAATTCACAATGTCCCTAAACACACCGTTATAAATCAAATTAACTCGAAAATGAATTCACAATGTCCCTACCGTTATAAATCAAATTAAAACCTTTAAAGACATAAATTACACTACATTCTTGTCCCATGCACTTAAAAAATGAGTTTTGTACTAGATGGTCGAGAATCATAATGAGGTTTGTATTAGATGGTGCAAGATCATAATGAGGTTTGTACTAGATGTCTCACAATCATAATGTTTTTTTTTATGAAACCAATGATTTTTTTTTATTTTTACTTAATTTAATATGCATTTTTTTTATTTTAATTGTAAGTATACTTTATCTAGTTCCTTATCATTAATTGATTATGTTGTTTTTTTTTTCTCGAAAAAATGTGTAATTTTGTTTATCCAAAGAAAACCAAATTACATTTTATAAGTGTTTGACGCATGCCCCAATCATGAGTAAAAATAGCAGAAAATAAATAAATTCGAGAGGGCCCAGAGCTAGCTACTAAGCCACTCAGTACAGTTACAATAAAAAGGACTAGGAAACATCCTGCATCTAAAAGAAAAAATCCAAAATGACACACCCAAGAAAGGACCTCAAAGTGTAGACCCACATAAATCAACACTACATGCCCAAAAGATGGACCTCAAATCTCCGACCCAACCACCTTAGAGAATAAAAAAACCCATCAACCTCTACAAAAAGCTCCATATCCCAAGTCCAGGGACCCAAAACCTAGCCACTAATGCATCGAGAGAGAGAGCCACCCAAGAAGACAAAACCCAATTCGGATCAGTTCATGTCACCACCCCATGTGACATAATCTAGAGAAAGACATATGTCAAATTGGTCTGCTTGTACAGACTTGAAAATCGCAAATGCCAAGGGCCGCGCAACCAGAAACAGTGCACCAAATCCACCCAAAACTAGATCTGTCGCAAGAAGGATGTAAGGGCACCAGGGGAAAAGACAACCACCAAAAGAAGATCATCCCATGGGGGCATAGTCACAACAAGAGAGTGAGGATCATCCAAGCCTATGAATAGGAAAGGGAGAGACGTGTCGACCGAAAGAGAAGTGCCCACAAGAACCAATCTCCTACGACATAGGTTACAGCTAGGAAAACCCTAACCGCAGAGCCTTCCAATCTTACCAAACAAAAAATAGTTTAACACCCCAATTGAATTTGTTTGTTATGATTATAAACTTCAATATACCTTGTGCCAATATGGTCATTAAAGCTTTCAACAAATACAATCGATATTTCACTATAAACATTCTTTGTTATGATTATAAACTTCAATATACCTTGTGCCAATATGGTCATTAAAGCTTTCAACAAATACAATCGATATTTCACTATAAACATTCATAGTTATAATGATCTTTGATTGTTATATTAACAAAGATAATAGAGTTTCCACTATAAATATTCATAGCTAAAATGACCTTTATTAATGTAAGTATGGAATGGTT
>SNQJ01S0114277.1:0-28243 GCA_010110895.2 Picea sitchensis
GTTTAAAATAGTTTTGAAGGAGTTCAAGTTCCTCTGAGAACCAAAAAAGATGCAAAATATGTCATCTACGAATAACAAATGAGTCACTAACTCGGATTCTGAGACTATGATTCCTCACAGAAGGCCATTGGATTGGGCCTCCTTTATCAGTATGCTAAGTGCTTCTGCAACAATCAGGAATAAGAAGGGAGAAAGGGGGAAATCATGTCGGATACCTCTAGATGATTTGAAGAAACGGGACGAGGCTCCATTGATAAGGATGGCAAAGGAGGCACTTTGAACACTCCCCATAATCCAATTAACCTCTTTTAAGCACATTCCCATTTGGAGTAGGGCTAGTCGCAGAAAGGTCCAGTTTAGTCGGTCATAGGCTTTCAAGAGGTCCAATTTTAGGATGGCTTCCTTAAGATTTTGTTTTTGACAGAGTGGAGCACTTCTTGTGGGATATAAACTGCGTCATGAATCTTCCTATTATGAAGGAAACCAAATTGTTCTTCCCCTGTGAAAGAACTTAGCATCGTCTTAGTCTTCTAGACATAATCTTAGAGATTAATTTGTAGATAACATTGCAGCATGCAATCAGTCTATAATATTCAAAGGAGGAGGGACATTGCTTTTTTGGGATAAGGCACATGAAGGTGGCATTGAGAGGACCGTGAATTCTTCCTTCCTTTTGTTGTTCTCTTACCACCAATAATAAATCATTCTTCAAGTGGTCATAGAATGCCTTAAATAATTCCACCGTGACACCATCTAGGCCTGGGGTTTTTCCATTTTTCATAGAGAACAATTTTTACCTTAGTTCTGGTTCCGTAACTTCTTCCTCCATGGATAAATTCATTTCTTCATAAAGCACAGTAGGGAATTTTCCCACTTCCTCCATGATTTATTGGATGGGGCACCTGGGGGGGTAGAAAATAGATTAGTGAAAAATATTACTACAAGCATTGCCTTGTCCTCAAAAGATACTACCACATTTCCTTCTTCATCATTGATTTCCCAGATTGTGTTGAGGTTTCTTCGCTAGTTTGCAAACTGATGAAAAAACTTGGTGTTATTATCTCCTGCTTTTATCCAAAGAGCCATGCTCTTAATGTGCCATTCATGTTCTTCTGTTTTGAGCCACTTGGATAATTTTTCCTCCAGCTCTCTTAATTCTAGTAACTTTTCATTTGAAAGGGGGCTCTCCTCTAACTTTCTAAGGGCCTCGACAATTCTTTCTTATGTGTCTCGTATGAAACGAAGCCTCTTGGACTTCCAAAGAGGGAGCCCATTTTTTATGTCACTTTTTAGAGTCTTAATATTTTTAGCAAACTGCATCATGAGAAAGACAGGGTTCAAAGGGGAGAGTTTGACCCAAGAGGAGAGAACCAGATTCTTGAAATCTTCCTCTACCAACTAGGACTCAAAGCCCGAAGACCAATATAAGGAGACATGGCGATGATCTAAAATACCTCCCACCTATACCCCTGACCTAAAAGTTGAGCCCAAATTCAGGACGACCTTAGAGATTAGAAAGCGGTCCAATCTTTTTGCAACGTCCTCATTACTAGTTCTCAAATTTCTCCAAGTGGGGGAGAGCTTCATAGGTTCAATATCCACCAGTCTCGCCTTTTCTAATAAAGATAAGAAAAAACCGCTTTGCTTGTCTTCCCTGGGGTGCATTCCCCAAACTTCCCACAGGGAGAGGGTAAAATTCAAATCCCCCCCCCACCACCAAAATAGGGTCATGAAAAATGCCTACAGAGACCAAATCTTCCCAAAAGGTGGTCCTATCATAATACAGACCATAGATATTAACCACTGAGAAGGCTATATTACTATTCTTATGTTTTAAATTGACTGAAATTGTGGAGCGGAAAACTGAGGAGGACATGGCCTAAAAGTTAGGGCTCCATCTGGTAAGTAGACCTCCTGAGAGACCTAAATTGTCAATTGTGATGAAAGACCAATTCCTAAGCCAAGGACTAAAAATTTCTCGAGCTTTGTCACTTGAACACATCGTCTCTTGTATCATGATATCGTCTGTATTTAGGCTTAAGAACATACGTTTGAAGGCTAGCTTCTTTGGGGGACCCCCAACCCCTTGCACGTTGAAGGAGAGGAAAATCATTTTTCCTTTGGCAGAAGGGCTTTCCTTGGCATGATCAAGATTTCTTCCTATAACACCTTTCAATAATTACGAGAACATGTGATAGGCCGAGAGAGGGTGCTAGATGGATTCCGAAAATTCTTCGTGGGACGCAAAGGTGAAGGGACCTGCAAGAGTGACTTCATAGTCCACCGCTTCCGTGACCGAGTCCACAATGTGTCCTGACCCATGTGATGGGCATGTGGGCAGCACCAGGGTCCAACTAGAGTACGTCGCCGTAGGGGGGAGAGGAATGAAAAGAGGGGCCAAAAATGTAATAATGGGAGCCTGAAACAGGGAGCCGGGGGAAAATGCAGGAACAAAAAAAGGGAAGGGGGAAGGGAAGGGCTAGGACCCTCGCCCGAGGTTCTATTCCTCAGGGAGCATTGCGTGGGGGATAAACCTCCTTATCAGTATAAATTTATGTTAATATGTAACATATTTTGTTGAAGATGTAAAAAAATATTTATAAGTAAAGGATTCCCAAGATGTAAAAAAAAAAATGATTTCTTACTAATTTTTTGTACAGATTTACAAAAACTAATAATAATTGTTGTTTGTTGTTTTCTATTTGCTATGGGTTTACCTTGTAGTTGCTCCTATTATAGCGACATCATGGAGAAGTCTCTTATATAAGCTCCCCTTATAACAACATCATGGAGAGGCCCCTTACAACAACATGGTGAGTCGGTGATAGTGGAAGTTCTCACAACATGGCGGGCATAGCGAGTGAGGGAAAATGAAAGTTCTCACAGCATGGCGGGCATAGTGAGCGAGGGACAACGAAAGTTCTCACAACATGGCAGGTAAATGACAGTGGAAGTTCTCACAACATGGCTTGGCTTTAGAGTCAATCATTCTCATTGAATAGTGGTAGGTGGAAGAGGAGTGGGGCTCATGTCAAAAGGAGCCTTGTTCGTGACATGTGTTGAGCATGTTCGTGTCATGTCTTGATCATGCAACTAGAGACACTCGACACATTAAGATGGTTGAACTAAGAACTTAGGATATGCAGTGAACTTAGAATATGCTCCATACAATTAAATGGTTCAACAAAAAACTTAGGATACACTATCCTAACATAAAATGTTAAATAACTAATGCTAACTCAATATATAGCATTAATTAATCTCTAAAGCGTATGTCCATAAATATGAAGTTTAAACCTAACAAAAAGAAAAAATAAAATAAAATGGCCTCGTTATGAGGCCAAATAAGATCTCAAATTATCTAATTAGTAAACATAATATGTTGTTAATATTTGATATGTGAGGATTTTTTTTTTTAAAACATTTAACTAAAACTTTAGATTATAGAGAAAATAATACATAGGTTTGCGTATAGATTAATACTACTGCAGAAAACCGTTTACAATAGTCCCTGCTACCATAAGGCAGGGACTAAAAAGCTCACATTGCAAACCCGATACTTGCCAAATAAATGATTAAAGAAATAAATACAAAATAAAGTTTTATGAGACATCCTCAAATAAAGTATGCATATAAGAGACTACACTAGTAAGAAAAAGGCGTTTTCTACATTAAATTGAGTATGTTGTGTAAAATTGTGTTGGTTGTAAGCACCCATTCGTTTTATTCCATATGTAGAAAACTACATTAAATTGAGTATGTTGTGTAAAATTGTGTTGGTTGTACATTCTTGGATTTTCCACTTATTTGTGTTTGGTTCAAATAAAACTTATTGATGCTCTCTCTTTACTTAAGTTTGAATACCATTTTCCTTCCTAGTATTTGATATATTCAAGGTAAAATAATTTCATATATTCATGATAATTCATTTTTCCATCCGTCTTGTTTATATGCTTCTGGTACATTTAAGGGTTTCTGAGCTCCGTAGAAGGTCGTAGAAGGTGGAACCAGTTAACTACCATTCTAGAGTGTTGCCCCAGTACTACGAATGTTGGATTATTCACCCCATTAAAATTATGACATGCATCCTTTCCCACCATTTAATTCACAACCTTTTAAAAAAACCATTTAATTCACATCCTTTAAGAAAATTTAATTATTGAATTTTGTAAAATTCTTATATCATACATGCATTCCATCAAAAGTTTGTGTAAGATATGATTAATCTATGTTTAAAAATTTACATGATACGTTCCATCACCACAGGGAAACAAGCATGCAACATCCGTTACATATGGAGTTTTGGTAGCGTACATTTTAGTCAAAACTAAACTAAATGTGACATATGTTTGTACATCTTTATTGATTGGAGAGCTTTGTAGTCAATGCAGTGGGAGAGGAAAATTCTCTCTTTCACATTGGGGTGGTTGGCAAGGATGGAGGGGAAAAAACACTTCTTCTCAATAGAATAGGTGGGTATGATTATGGTGTTTAAAATTTCTCCTTCGAATATTATGGGTGTTCTAGAGTTCAATACACCCAAGTAATGGGAGATCGATGAGTAGTAGTTTGGGGAAATAGATTCTATTAAATAAAATAACTGGGGTTTAATAGACTCAACCTCATAACCAAACCTCGTCACACCATGAAAATGGATTCAAAGAATGAGATATTCAGCCTTGGCCAAGCGAAGAGAAATGTTTACTCATTGGCTATTGAGAAGGATTTCTTTATCAATTTCTTGAGTTATATATGTTAGCTTCCCCACTGATATAGCCCCTATGGTATTTGCAACAAAAACCACAAAATCAACAACTTACTCATTTGGATCATATAAGGTGATAACTAGATCATTTTTATGATCCCAATGAATTTTAATGTCTTGCTCTTGCAAACTCTCCTGCATATACAATTGATTTTCTAAACGTTTTTTTCAAAAGCCTAATTTGTTGCTTCTTGTTTCTTGCCCTGTATAAACAAAGATGAAGAATTAGGAAATAATCTCAAGCCTCAACAATCAATAGATATCTTGCTCAAAGCATTGAGCACAACAAAGAAAATTGCTCAAAGTATTGCACACAACATAGAAAAATAAAAGGGAGTACTCACATCCATGTATTATGTTATCTCTTACCTCATTCCACTAGGGAATACATACATCTCCATGAGACACGGAGGCACCAATAATACACAACTTGGCGGGGCTTCTATGAGTGATCACCATATTTTCCATGAGATGAGGGATAATTTCATCCTGGTAGTCGATGGTCACTTTTCCACTACTATAGAACAACATGGATTTGGCCTCTATCCTTGCTTCTAATGCTACTACTACCTTAGGGGAGGCAGCGTGGCTAGGAGGTGGTAAGAAAGTTGAGGAGGTGGCAAGGTGTTTAGGCGGTGAGAAGGTGGTGAGGCAACAATATTGTCAGACCTTGACTCATTGCAATGTGACATCCTTTGTCAGGCTCATTGCAGTGTCATAGCTACAATGAATTAATATTGGTGTTAGTTCAATCAATATGGTTGGACATGGCTGGTTAAGGATTTTTTAAACTCATGACCATTAAATGCATGTAAATGTTACTAAGAATTATGTCGATGCTCCCAAAATAAGACTTCAAATTAAATGCATGTAAATGTTACTAAGAATTATGCAGCTGCTCCCAAAATAAGACTTCAAATGTATAACCCAATCAAGTTGAAAAGAAATGAAATATAAATAATTTAAAAAATATATTTTTAACGAAACTTTGATTATGATGTACATATGAATTTGGTGAACTGCGAACTAATATGCAGTCAACTAACAACTCATTGCTATATACATACCTTCAACAGGTATAATAATTCATTATAAACTAACAACTCATTGCTATATACATACCTTCAACATGTATAATAATTCATTATAGCTTACACATATTTCATTAATTTTATGTTTCGATGTTCATTGGTTAAAAAATTAAAAATGATTTACCCAACTTTTTAAAAAGTGAACTTTAAAAAATGATAGATGAAAATTTGATTTTAGTCAAATATTTTAAAGCAAAGTAAAGAAAAACAAATTTTATTTTACAATATGGTTTCCTCCATTTAATGATGAATGATATAAGTAGCGGCAGAAAGCCAATCTCAAAGCCCAACTAGAAAATGATAAAACATAAACTTGTGATTGATTTGTGTAGAATAATCATTTTCTATTATATTTCTGAACCACCATGTAGTAAATATTTACCACACTTAATTTTATGATAAAAAAATTATACACATATATAAATATTAAATATAATAAAAAAATTACACAAAGAAACTAGAAAAAGGAAAGGGTTCAATTGAATTAAAAATATTATAATAACTTTTCCATATATTAATTTCTTATCTCCCCGCCTTTCCATATGTGCATTGAGAACATCACCATCTCTCCACCACGTGTGTTCATACCAATCCCCACCTTTCCATATGTTGTCACCATCTCTCCACCACGTGTGTTCATACCAAATATATTTTTTACTTGAGAGGAACATTGAAGCCATGCAACCAACCATGAAGTATATGATCCATAATTTTGGTTTATTAGTCCCTGCCTCTCGCCAAGGATTCTAGCATTAGTCTCGGGGTCAACTATCCTGAACCACCTATTACCTGATCCTTTCTACGACATTAATTGGTGAGTTTTGGAATCAAAACCACTCATTGCATATTAGTTGGTATACCTTTTACAAAGTTTTTATTAATTCATTTTTTTTTAATTAAAATTTATTTTTATGAATTTCAAAAATCTGTATTCGCAATTTTTTATTGGCCAACAACATATTGATGCAAGTAAATACCCCTAGTGGATGGAAATACTATTTACTTATTTGTTAAAAATTGTTTAAAAAAATGAGTAAAATTAAATTACACGATTTGTCAATTGAGCGGTTTAAATGATTAAAATGATCATTTATCTTTTATCTGCAGTAGAGTGAGATTATCACTACAGTGGATGGCTTGTCACTGTAGTTGAGCTTGTCTCTGCAGTTGAGAGCATGTCACTGCAGCCGATGATGGCTCATGTTTCATCGTGGCCATTTTTCTCTACTCCCTCTCTATGTGCTCACCACTTCACCACCTCCCCACCACCCAATTTAGAAAGCACTCTTATCTCTAACTAGCAATGAATGTGAAAATACATGCAAAAGATCAATGCATTCTACCTATTACTCAGGAGCCATGTACCTATCTGACCATGATATTGGGGAGGAAGATGGATCGAACGACTGCCCACATTTTGGAGAGAAGAAAAGAAGGTTGACATTCGAACAAGTGAAGACATTAGAGAAAAGTTTTGAGCTAAGAAACAAGCTAGATCCCGTGAGAAAAATGCAGCGGGCAAAGGCAATAGGTTTGCACCTGAGACAAATCTTTGTATGGTTTCAAAATTGGCGAGCCAGGTGGAAAACCAAGTGGGTGGAGAAAGACTTTGCTATTCTCAAGCATGAATTCAAGACTCTTCAGAGGAACTATGATATTCTCCTTCAAAAGAACATACAATTCAAAGTTGAGGTATTAATACAATATAATTTGGAGGATTTCTCCACTATTCAAATCACAGTTTTTACACATTGAATAAGATCAACAAGTGTATGCCGAAATAGAATTTTGACCTAATTTTAATTTTATCATGTTCTTACACATTTAATGATTCTATTTAGAATTTTGTGTTACAGTCTTCTATCTATCTCAATCTAATGGGAGATCCAAAAGATTTTAGGCCCTTGCAAATAAACTCTATGAAAGATATAATCCCCATTAAATTTTGTTGGTACATATCCAAATACAAAGAAAACAGAGAGGATAAAGCAAGCAACTGAACAAGAAAAGGAGCAGGACTTGCCTTTGTGGAGGTCTTACCTGACTGGTCGTGCCGCTTAAGAGCTAATTCCTTCCTTTTGTTGGAAATAGTAATTACAAGTTGATGAGCTTCACATCTCTGTCGATTTGTCAGTCAGTCAATTTGTCAGTAGATTTTTCAGTCAGCTGAATTGTTTGTTCGAAGTTTTATCTGTTAGTATGCAAATTCAAAGTCGTACGTTTACGCACGATCAATTTTATCAGTCGGCAAGCAGGGGAGTTAATTAATGGAGTTGATATTTATCTTTCTTGAGTCTAGTTAAGTAGTTGAAGAGTCAATTGAATTAATTGTAGTCTTAAATGGTAAGTCAGTTAGCTTTTGTAAGAAGTCTCAGTCACAGTATTTATAAGTCCGAGTTTTTTAGTTAGTCGACATGATGCAGAGAGGTAGAGTGAATAGAATCGTGAAGGAGAAACAACAATAGCTGGGGAGTCGAAGAAGAAGTCTTAGAGCTCAAGCTCAGTATCTGTAAAATCAACAAAAGTTGCTAGAGCTTAATCTCATCATAGTTTTATATTCTGTAATCGCGCGCTGCACTAAAGTTATTAATATCAAGTAGTTTGTGTGTTAACAATTTCATGTGTATTTCTGAATTTATATGCTAAGCATAGCACTGTGTTGTTTTGCATCCATAAATCATTCCATTAAGTGTTTTATCACAACGTGCAATAAATTAAGTAGGTTTCCCATTGCGCGGTAAGTCCTGAGTGTTCAATGACGAAGATTTGTGGCGCACAATATTTGAAACTGCGCTGCGCACAATTTCCCTGTGCACTGTAGATCCGAGATCTGGTATCAGAGCAGGTTGATCAAGAGAAATTTTATCAGAGAAAGTTGATCCAGATGGATCTCAATAGCCATCCACCTCTTCCACTGAATCACCCTTTTGAGCCCGTGGTTTTAATAAATCATGATAATCACCCTTTTGATCGGGAATGGAATGTAATGTCATAATTACAGGCATCATTTAATGATTTCCTAGTGGTCTTATGTACATGCCTACAACATAGCGTTAATGCACTGTATCCCATTAGAACTTCGCAGTTAAGCGTGCTCAGGCTAGAGTAGTACTGGGATGGGTGACCGTCCGGGAAGTCCTACTATTTCACATGCCTATGGCATTTTATAAACTTAGTCCAATTAATCCCACATGCATCATGGGAATTGTTCTCCTCTCACTCTCTCATATATAATTGAGGTGAAGGAGGCCCTTTAAGCATGCAATGGAGTGTGATGTAAAGCTTGTTGCGAATGAAGAGTAGCCAACATCTCTTTCTTTTCAGAGATAAGCTAACCCATTCTGCCAGTTTGTGTTCTACAATGTTTTTCTCTGTTATTCATTAATAGAAGTTGGGTTTCACAAGATTTCTGTGTTTCTTGCAATATTTCTATGTATTTCCTTTTTGTATCTCTGCTATATTTTTGTCTTCGTGTCGTTCTTAAAATAATCTGAATCAGTGGTATTAGAGCACTCTGCTCCTTGTTATTTTTTAGAGCAGGTCTTTGACAAGGCCAAGGTATAGATATTTGGGTCTCGAGCTAGTTTCACTCGAGGAAAACCACTCTCACTAGCCCAAGCGACCTCCCATGGAGGAAGAAAAGAGAGATGGTAGAGCAGGAGATCCTTTCAAGACGTTGCTTGAGGAAGCCCTCGTGCGACAAAGGAATGAGATGATGGACAAATTTGATCAGATCCTTCAAAGACTACCAATGGCGGTAGCTGAGGCATCTTCAATAAGAAACCATTCTACAAGTGGTCTCACCGTTCAGGGTACAAGTCAATTTTGATATCCCCTTATTTGAAGGCCAGAGAGATGTAGATGCTCTAGAAAAATGGTTGAATCTGCTAGAAGTTTATTACTCTGTTCAAAAAATTTCCGACAGTGAAAAGATCACATTTGTGCTCCTTAAAGCCCTTCCCCATGTAAGAGATTAGTGGGAAGGTTATTGGGATAGGTACACCATGGATGAATCTACACTATTTGGGAGAGAATCCACTTGGGCGGCCTTTGTAGATGCCCTAAAGGAGTAGTTCTACCCTGTCAGAAACTATGATGACCAATACATCAGATGGACAACTCTGCATCAGAAAAGAGACCAGACAGTGTCAGAGTACACCAACATCTTTCATACCTTGCGCTCAAAGCTAGGTATCAAAGACTTCAAGCGACACCTAGTTTTGAAGTATCACAGTGGTCTACACCGGTACATCCAAATAGAGATGGATTTCTTGGACATCTCCTCACTAGGAGTTGCTTATCGATATGCAGTCAAAATTGAGTAGAAATTCAAGCAACATAGTAAGTGGGAGAAGAATGGACAGAGCAAGGAAGGCCAACCTCAAGAGATCCAGTCCCAGATATAGGCAAAGAAGGGTAACGAAAAGTCTAAGAAAGACACCAGAAAGTGGTGTGAGTTCCACAACAACCCTTGGCACAACACTGATGAATGTCATTCAATACAATCATTGGTGGCCGAGCTCAAAGACAAAGATTCAAACCCAGACTTGGACCCTGATTCAAAAAATAATAAAAGGATATAGATCATTTATACAGAACCCACTGCTACTGTTGCAATTGCAACAATCCAACCATAAGAGGATCTTGAGGAGGGGAGGCGACTCTTCCATTCAAAGATGTGGGTGAAGGGGACCCCACTGCATTTTATTGTTGATAGCAGAAGCCAAAATAACATCATCTCAGCAAAGGTTGTCAAATAATTTGATTTTCCAACAAAACCACACCCACAACCATACAACATCGGGTGGCTTCGCCAGGTTCAAGATATTCATGCCATCCAATAGTGTCACCTATCCTACTACATCAAGCCCTTCAAGGATGAGGTATTGTGTGATGTTTCCCCACTGGAAGTCTGTGATGTTCTATTAGGCCAATCATATATGTGGAGGCATCATGCTATTTATGATCTCGACCCCGTAGCATCATTGTTACTCTGGGGGGTCAGCTATAGCGGATACCAGAGGTAGTTTCGACTATTGTCCCACCAAAACAATCCCACAAAGTAATCTCTCATACTGCAAAGTTTAGTCTCTTCACAATCTGATCAGAAGGTGAATAGAAGGACATTGCAGCCACTGCATCCTCATCCCAAGACCTTTCTATCCCGCAAAAGAAGATCGACAAGATTGTAGACGAGTACCAATATGTTCTTGCTCCACCTACGGGGGTGACTCCACACTGCCCAATCAAGCAAGGTTATAACATAAAAATTCATACTCTTCATGTTGCATCTTCACCGACAGATTCCTCCCACACTCAGGTAGATCATGCAGTTAGATTGGTTGAACAGATCCAACCCCTCCAACAACAGGTTCATGACATCCTTCAATAAGCTCAGTAGGACAACTTCTTCAACAAGGCAAGCAATGCACCAAGCTTTAGATTTAGCATAAGTCTCCTCGTCTTGCAAGGGAACTTGATGCAATGGGGACCATTGCTTCCTAAGGGGGGAGGAATGATCTAGATGGATCTCAGTGTCCATCCACCTCTTCCACTGAATCACCATTTTGAGCCTGTGGTTTTGATAAACCATGATATTCACCTTTTTGATGGGGAATGGAATGTAATGTCATCTTCATTTGTTAATTATAGGAATCATTTAATAATTTCCTAGTGGTCTTATGTACATGCCTACAACATAGCGTTAATGCACTATATCCCATTATAACTTTGCAGTTAAGCGCGCTCAGGCTAGAGTAGTACTGGGATGGGTGACTGCTCGGGAAGTCCTACTATTTTGCATGTGTATGGCATTTTATAAACTTGGTCCAATTTATCCCATATGCATCATGGGAATTGTTCTCCTCTCACTCTCTCATATATAATTGAGGTGAAGGAGGCCCTTTAAGCATGCAATGGAGTGTGATGTAGAGCTTGTTGCGAATGAAGCGTGACCAACATCTCTTTCTTTTTAGAGATGAGCTACCCCATTCTGCCTGTCGTTCTCAAAATAATCTGGATCAAAAGTTCTATCAGAACAAGTTCAAGAGAAGCAACTTTGTTGAAAGGTGAAATATGGGTTCTACCTCAAATCTGAAACCTCCCACTTTTACATGAAAGAATTATGAGTTATGGTCCTTGACCATGAAGGCACTATTCCGAGGTCAACATGTATGGGAGATAGTTGAGAATGGCTATGTGGAACCAATAGATTAGGCAGCGTATAATGCACTCACACAAGCTCAGAAGGATGTCTTGAAATATCGAAGGAAGAAGGATGGAAAGGCGATGTTTTACATAAATCAAGGCATGCATGAGAGCATACTCCCAAGAGTTGCATCAATAAAGCAAGTCAATAAAGCATGGGACATATTACAAACCTCTTATCAAGGTATGGACAAAGTCAAGCCTTCAAAACTACAGATTCTTAGAAAAGATTTTGAAACTCTGTTAATGAGAGATTCAAATACATTAGATTCCTTTTATACCCATGTTATTAGTCTGATAAATCAGATTAAGTCTCATGGTGAAACCATAGAAGAAAAAAAAGTTGTTGAGAAGGTACTTAGGAGTCTTCCTTCTAAATTTGATACCCTAGTTGTGACTCTAGAAGAGAGCGAAGATCTGAGTCAGTTCAACCTAGATGAACTACAAGCTTCCCTCATTAATCATGAACACAGATTAAATAGGTCAAACATGTCATTAGAGAATGCATTTTCGGCGCAGTCATCTATAAGCCGTGGAAGAGGAAGGGGAGAGCTAACTCTAGAGGTAGAGGAAGAAGTTCTGTTAGAGGTGGACACAGTAGAAGTCCTAGAAACACTGGTGGAAGAGGTCAAAACCCAAATACTAGTTAGTCAAGTGGTCATAGAATTGACAAATCAAAGATTCAGTGCCATTACTATAAAAAGTATGGACATTATGCATATGAGTGCAGAAGGAGGTAGTATAATCAGAACAAGCAAGGTCAAGATCAGTGAAACAACACAAATAACCAAACCAATCCTATGTTTATGGTGCATGCTGAGGCAATGCCTATAGTATCACTAGTTGAATGCAATATTGCTCAAGCAATTCCTTGTGACATATGGTATTTAGATTCAGGCTGCAGTAACCACATGACAAGAAACATATAATTGTTTTCGAGTTTGGATAAGTCAGTCCAAACCAAGGTTACACTTGGAACAAATATCCAAGTCACTATCTTAGGCAAATGAAGTATAAAAATTTTAACTAAGAAAGGAGAACAAAAAGTTATGCCCGATGTATATTATGTTTCTGGTCTGATGCATAATCTAATGAGAACAGGACAATTTTTACAGAAAGGATATAAAATCTACATGGAAGATAATCATTGTGTGATTATGGATAGATGTCCAAGCAATCAACTTATTGCAAAAATCCAGATAACAAGTAACAGAATGTTTCGATTGACATTGAAGCCATCCATGAAGAGAAAAACAACACAAGATATTGGTAAATAAAAATATGCACAGTTAGACACTGCATTTACAACATAAAGTGTGTGCAGTTCCAATGAAGAAAATAGTGCACGCAAAATCAAGAAAGGAGAAAATGGTGTAGAAATGAAGGCAAAATTCCAATATGAAGTACATAATGATTCCTAGTTATGGAATTTCAGATTTGGGCATTTGAATTTTGGAGGTCTAAAGCTGCTACACACAAAGGATATGGTAAAATGTTTTCCATTGATAGAAAAATCAAAGAGGATATGTGAAGGATGCATATTTGGAAAGAAACATAGAGAATCATTTCCAGTTGGCAAGTCATATAGAGAAAAATCTCCACTGGAAATAGTACATTCAAACATTTGTGGACCAATGCAAACTCCATCTATCGGAGGCAATACTTATTTTCTGACATTTATTGATGATTTCTCAAGAAATACATGGATTTATTTCCTAAAGCATAAATCTGACGCATTGGGTTGTTTTCAGCAGTTTAAATCACTTGTGGAGAATAATAGTGATTTTTACATCAAGTGTATAATAACTGATAAAGGAGGAGAATACATCTAAAGATAATTTCAGAAATTTTGTAAAGATCATGGCATCTACAAGCAATTTACCGCTTGATATACACCACAACAAAATGGTGCCGCAGAGAGAAAGAATAGGACCATCATGGAAATGGTGTGTAGTATGTTGGCAGCCAAATACTTGTCAAATGAGTATTGGGATGAGGCAATAGAAAATGTAGTATACACCATGAACAAATGTTTGACAAAAAATGTGAAGAACAAAGTTCCTCAAGAAGCCTGGACAGGAATGAATCATAATGTGGTGCACTTTAAAGTTTTTGGTTGTGTCGCATACACACATGTTCCAGATGAGCTGAGGAAGAAGTTGGAAAACAAAGGACATAAATGTATATTTGTTGGGTAGTCTGAAGATACGAAAACATACAATCAGTATGATCCTATTGCAATAAAAGTCATGATCAACTGCGATGTTCAGTTCATGGAGAATGAAGCATGGGATGGAAGCATAGCAAAGACAGTCAAAATTATTGATGCAATGGAGCATGATGACACAAAAGATGAAGCGGTTCAAGAACCAACCACAATATAGTGCGTAGTCCCTTCTACACCTGCCACTCTGATGCAAATTATAGCACATAATACTCCAGTAAGAATAACAAGTGCGTAGTCTACACCTAGAGCACAACAAACTCCAGCAAGCAATCCAAGTAGTTCTACATCTCCAGATCCAACATTAGCAAGTTTTTTACCAAGAAAGGCAAGAAGTTTGCGTGACATCTATAATGAGGACACAACAAATTCATTTTCAGTTTTTCCTCTGTTTTCACAAATAGATGATCCATTAACTTTTGAAGAAGCTGTCAAAGATTATGTATGGGCACAAGCCATGGATGAAGAAATCAAATGCATAGAGAACAATCAGACATTGAAATTGGTTGATGTACCTGAAGACAAGGATGTGGTAAGTGTCAAGTGGATTTATAAAACCAAACAAGGCGCAAAAGGAAATGTGTAGAAGCACAAGGAAAGGTTAGTTGCAAGAGGTTTTAAACAACAACTTGGAATTGATTTCAATGAAACATTTGCACCAATTGCACGCATGGACACAGTCAGAACTGTGTTAGCCATTGCCACACAAAACAAATGGCCAGTTTATTAGATGGATGTAAAGTAATTTTTTTTGAATGGACACCTAGAAGATGAAGTGTATGTGGAACAACCATAAGGCTATGAGGTTCCTTGTCAAGAAAACAAAGTGTACAGATTGAAGATAGCATTGTATGGGTTAAAGAAAGCTCCTAGAGCTTGGTACAGTCGGGTAGATTCCTACCTCACACAAAATGGATTTCAGAGAAGTGAAAGTGAGCCAACACTGTACATCAAAGCAAATAAACAAGGTAACATGTTAATTGTTTTCTTATATGTAGATGATTTGATTTTTACAGGTGATTTTTGCATAGAATAATTTAAGTCAGTCATGAAGGATGAATTTGAAATGACTGATTTGGGGCTTATGATATATTTTTTGGGAATATAAGTTCACTATTCCAAAATCGATATATTTATCTCACAGTCTAAGTATGCACATGAAATATTGAAAATATTCAATATGATAAATTCCAAAACAACCCCAACACCTATCATAACAAGACTGAAGTTAAGCAAGGACGATAAAGGGTCCAAGGTGGATCCCACATTGTTTAAAAGATTGGTAGGAAATCTTATGTATCTAACATCGACAAGACCTGATATCATGTATGGAGTGAGCCTAATCTCAAGGTTCATGGAAACTCTAAAATAATCACATTGGAAGGCATGAAAGAGGATACTGAGATATGTGAACGGAACAAAAGACTTTGGCATTAGATATTCTATTTCAGAAGATTTCAAAATTATTGGATACAGTGACAGTGATTGTGGAGGAAAAATAGATGATAGGAAAAGTACCTCTGGGTACACATTTCATTTTGGAACAGGTATAGTATCATGGGCATCAAGGAAGCAACCCATAATGACTCTTTCTTCAGCAGAAATAGAATACATTGCAGCTACAAGTGCAACTTGTCAAGCAATTTGGATGAGAAGAATGTTAAAATATTTGTTGCAAGAATAATAGGAACCAACTACAATATTTTGTGACAACAATTTAGCCATAATGTTATCAAAGAGTCACGTGTTTCATAAGAAAACTAAGCACATTGATAGAAGGTATCATTTTATCAGAGAATTAGTAAATAATAAAGAAATATGTTTAGAATTTTGTAGGTCAAAAGAACAAGTCACAGATACTTTTACAAAGGCTTTAGCAATATATGCATTTCATCATCTGCGTAGTAGTCTGGGAGTCTGCGTAGTGACAGATGATTGACGGTAAATGCCAATTCAATTTTTGATGTAATTTTTGTAATCCCACCTACTTATAATTAAGGGGGAGTGTTGGAAATAGTAATTACAAGTCGGTGAGCTTCACGTCTCCACCGATTTTTCAGTCGATCAATTTGTCAGTAGATTTTTCAATCAGCCAAATTTTCTAGTCCACAGTTTTGTCTGTCAGTCTGCAAATACAAAGCCACATGTTTACACAAGATCAGTTTTATCAATAGGAAAGTAGGGGAGTTAATTAATGGAGTTGATCTTTATATTTCTCGATTCCAGTTAAGTAGTTGAAGAGTCAGTCAAATTAATTGTAGTCTTAAATGGTAAGTTGGTTAGCTTTTATAAGAAGTCTCATTCAAAGTCTTTATAAGTCAGAGTTTTTTAGTTAGTCGACATGATGCAGAGAGGTAGAGTGAACATAGTCATGAAGGAGAAACAACAACAACTGAGGAGTCGAAGAATAAATATGAGATCTCAAGCTCAGGGTCTGTAAAATCAATAGAAGTTACTGGAGCTGAATCTCATCATAGTTTTATATTTTGTAATCACACTATGCGTTGAAGTTATTAATATCAAGTAGTTTGTGTGTTAACAATTTCATGTGTATTTCTGAATTTATGTGCTAAGCATAACACTGTGTTGTTATGCATCCACAAATCATTCAATTAGGTGTTTTATCACAACGCGTAGTAAATTCAGTAGGTTTCCCATTGCGCGGTAAGTCCCGAGTGTTCAACAATGAACATTTTTGGCATGCAGTATTTAAAACCGTGTTGCACATAGTTTCCCTGCGCGTTGTAGATCCAAGACCTTTCTCTTTATGTCCATTCTCTACAATTCTTAATATATGTGGCAAGGAGAAATGATTGGAGCCCTGACACAAGTGTGCAAATTTCTATTGAATAATACTCCAACACTGAGTGAAAAACTGAGATTCCAAAAAGATGTGCTGACTTGATTTCTTGTCGTCTTACTTGACTGATTTGTGCCACTTTAGAGCCAATTACTTAATCTCTACACCCATCCTCTACAATTCACAATATCAGTGGTAAGGAGACTGATGATTTTTAACCAGTGTATCTGATCCAGGTGGATATTGGTGGCCATCCACCTGTTCCAGTTGGCTCCTCTTTTTTCAGTTTTTACTGTAGCACGTTCTTCTGTACTTCTTTGTAATTGTGGGTTCTACACTTTTGGGGCTGTCTGAAGCCCTAAACATCTTCCAGGTGGATACTGGTTTCCTCCCACCTAATCTAACTGGCTTATTTTGTATGTTTACATGTCAGCACATCTTGTTGTACTTCCAGGGCCGTTTTGGGGCGCTAAACAATGTTTTTTTGGCTTTCCACAATCAAATTGTAGATGGAGTTAGAGTTTGACAACATAATGCGTAGTTCTCAAAAAGACCTTTCCAACGGGCTATCACGCGCCTAAAACAAAGATTGTATGCAAAAGTTATGACCCCAAGAAGTTAATGTACTAACTTACCCAAACGGGGCCCACATGACTTTTGGTGTTTCATCTCCTAGGGTTAGGTTTTTGGATGTCTAGGGTTTTGGAATTCATGTTTATCATAAAAGGGCCTTCAAATCCTCATTGTAATCATATTCTTGCGAATGAGCGTAGCCGTCACATCTCTTCTCAGAGATAAAGCTACCACCATTCTAGCGAGTCTGGCACTTTGTATTTTTATAGTCTCTTTACAATTATTTCATTAATATAAATAAAGTATTGTTGTATTTCTCCGTGTCTGGAAATTTTCATGAGAATTTCATTGTAATATCTCTACTTTCATTTCGTTCCAAAAATAATCTAGATTAGTGGTATCAGAGCAGATTGCTCTCGATCATTTTTTAGTGCATGTCCCCAACGAGGTCCGAGTATAGCCAGTTGGGTCTCGAGTTTGTCTTTCTTGAGAACAATCACTCTCACATGCCCAAGAAACCCTCGATGGCGGCAGAAAATAAAATTGGTGGAGCAAACTATTCTATTAACCTGTTGCTTGAGCAAGCTCTCGCACGATAAAGGGATGAAATGATGGAGAATTTTGCACACATCCTTCAACGCTCGCTGATAGAAACAGACGCATCTTCATCAAGCATCCATTTTGGAGGAACCTCTCCATTCAAGGTACAAGTTAATTTTGATATTCCCATATTTGAAGGTCAGATAGATGCAGATGCCATAGAAAAATGGTTAAGTCTATTAGAAGGTTATTTCTTTGTTCAAAAATTTTTCATCAGGGAAAAGATCACCTTTGCACTCCTCAAGGATTTCCCCCATGTCAAGCATTGGTGGGAAACTTACTGGGAGCAAAGTTCCACAAAGGAATCTAGAATATATGGGCCAGAGCCCACTTGGGATTTTTTTGTGGATGTGGTCAAAGAAAGTACTACCATGTTGATAACTATGAAGCCCAGTACATGAGATGGATCACACTGCAGAAAGAGAAGAGCCAAACAGTGTTGGAGTTCACAAATACTTTCCATACCTTGCGCACCAAGATGGGTATCAAAGACTCCAAGCGACATCTGGTTATGAAATACCATGGGGCTCTGCGTAGGTGCATCCAAACCAAAATGGATTTCCTAAAAATCTCATCATTGGGAGATTCCTATCGATATGCTATCAAAATCGAACAGAAATTTAAGCACCAGAACAAATGGGAATTCATGTCTGCAAATCTGCAACAACCAAAGCATAGTAAAGACGACCCTAACCAACAAACTCTAGACAATCAGTCCAAGACACATGACAAAAAGGGTAAAGTAAAGACAAAGAATGACACTGGTAAGTGGTGTGACTTCCACAAAATCCCCTTGCACAACACCGATGAATGTCGCTCAAAAAATTCATTGGTGAATGAGGTCAAAGACACGGAGCCGAACCCTAATTTAGAATGAGATCCAGAAAATATTGAAAACAAACAGATCATCGACGCATACCCCACTGCTATTTTCGCAACCACAACAATTCAACTAGAAGAACCAGTAGATCCCGAAGAGGGGGAGCGCCTCTTCCATTCACAGATGTGGGTGAAGGGGACCCCATTGCATTTCATTGTTGATAACGATAGCTAGAAGAACCTCATCTCAACTAAGGTTTTCAAATAGTTGGAGTTGTCGACAAAACCACACCTGCATCCATACAACATCGGGTGGCTTCAGCAGGGACGAGATATTCACGTCATCCAAAAGTGTCACCTGTCTTATGGCATCCATCCCTTCAAGGATGAGGTAGTGTGTGATATTTCCCCTCTTGATGTTTTTGTTGTTGTTTTGGGCCAACCATAGATGTGAAAACGTCATGTTGTCTATGAGTATAGACCCCGTAGTGTCATTATTATTATTATTATTATTATTAATTTTATTTATTTATTTATTTTTTAACTGGGGGAATTGACAACTCGCGGTTCTTGTACTCGCGTGACACGGGGTCGATCCCCGTCGGCTACCACTATAACCCCAGGTGCAACCACCCAGCCCGCAAGAATGGTGCACGAGTAAATCCGGGTGAGAATCGAACATGAGACTTCATTTTTACAAATTTCCTTCCATTTACACGACACTTGCCAATCCATCTACACCCGTGCGAGCAACCCCGTAGTGTCATTATTACTCTAGGAGGTCATATCTATAGGATACCAGAGGTAGTTCCGACAACTGTTCCACCAAAAAAACACTGCAAGGTAATCTCTCATACTACAATATTCATCCTCTTCACAGTTTGTTCAAAGGATGCACAAAATACCACTACAACCACTACAACCACTGCAGCCTCAACACCTTCTATCGAACAAAAACAGATTGTCGAAGAGACAAAAGATATTGTTTCTTCACCTACAACAGTGCCTACACAATGCCCCATACAACCCAGAGAAAACAGGTTGGTGGAATAGATTCAACCCCTCTTGCAATAGGTTTGTGACAGTCTTCCACAAGCCAAGAAGCACAACATCTCCAACAAGGCACACATATCCAACAAGGCACACTTCTCACTAAGTGTCAGATTCAGAAAATGATTTCTCCTCTTCCCTGGGCACTCAATGCAATGGAGACCATTTCTTCCTAAGGGGGGAGGATTTATCCAGGTGGATATTGGTGGCCACCCACCTGTTCCAACTGACTCCTCTTTTCAATTTTTAATGCAACACATTCTTCTGTACTTCTTTGTAATTGTGGGTTCTACATTTCCAAGGCTGTCTGAAGCCCTACACATCTTCCAAGTGGATACTGGTTTCCTCCCACCTAATCCAACAGGCTTATTCTGTATGTTTTCATGTCAACACATCTTGCTATACTTCTAGGGCCGTTTTGGGGCCCTAAATAGTGTTTTTTTGGCTCGCCACAGTCAAACTATAGACGAAGTCAGAGTTTGACGACGTAATGCGTAGTTCTTGAAAAGACTTTCTAACGGGTTATAACGTGCCTAAAACAGAGATCGTATGCAAAAGTTACGACCCTAAGAAGTTAATGTACTAACTTAACCAAACAAGGCCCACATGACTTTTGGCGTTTCATTTCCTAGTGTTAGGTTTTTGGATGTCTAGGGCTTTGACATTCATGTTTATCATAAAAGGGCCTTCAGAGCCTCATTGTAATCATCTTCTTGTGAATGAGCGTATCCGTCACATGTCTTCTCAGAGATAAAGCTACCACTATTCTAGCGAGTCTGACACTCTGTATTTTTACATTCACTTTACAATTCTTTGATTAATAGAAATCAAGTATTGTTGTATTTCTCTGTTTCTGGCAATTTTCATGAGCATTTCATTGTAATATATTTTCTTTCACTTCATTCCAAAAATAATCCGGATCAATATCTATGTATGCGTTATGGCTATAAAACCCTTTTTTATTTACATAACTGTTTGAGAGTGGCAAAAGTTTATGCACCATTCGATATTTACGCCTATTGATTTATGTGCCATTCCATAAAAATGTGGTCGTGGGAGAGAGGGAGAGGGATAGAGAAATAAAAAAAGAGGCCCACACCTTGCCTGGATTGGCACATATTGGTTGGTTCTCAGCTTGGATTCCTCATACAGGTCCCAAGTAGTGAAAGTGTCCTTCTGAGAGAGAAAGTTTCCTTCTGAGAGATAGATATAATTTTTCAATAGAGTTTCTTTGCTATCGATGGAGTTGGTGGTAGGAGTTTGGGAAGGAGAATACCATATGGTAAATTGGTTGGATTTCTATCTCTTTGACTCATTAATCAAAGGTTTGCTATCTCTTTTTGTCGAATCCAAGGCTTGCTATCTCATTTTGTCAAATTCAAGGCTTGCTATCTCCTTTGTAAACTAGGCTTGGTAAACTCGGCTTAGAGCTTGGTAAACTCAAGTAATTCAACCATTCATGTGCTCTTTGATGTTTTTCCTAGAGTCTTCAAAAACTCTTCTTTCCTTCACACTTATCATGGTCCTCATCCTATAGTGTCAACTTCTGGTTCATCCCTTATGTGAAACAAGATCAGATATAGTTGGTTTTCCATGAAATCTTTGTCAGTAGGAGCGTGCCTATAATATATCCATTCATTCATACATATGACAGAGGAACCTCCAATGATCTTGGTCACCTCTGGTGGGTAGTGTCAATGGCGATTCTGGTCAGCTCTCTAGTGAATAACGTCAATGGCGGATACCCATGCAAGTACCATGACTGGTGTAATCCGTCTTGGAAGATGGCCATGAAGCTCTCTCACAATTGCCTTTCTTTTTCATTGACACTTATTTAAAGTGTGCTACCTGTTATGTTTTTAAAATTTATATAAAAGTATTTTATTTTATTTTTTCTTTTTATTTAAAGATTTTATAAAAACAATAATTTTTTTTAACATATTCAACTGGTATAGGATTGAGAACTAATAGGATTAAGGACTGATACCAGTGGATTCACCCCAAATCCCTTCTTTCCCCTGCTCGCTGTACATAGGCCTCTACAAAACCCTAGTCTTTATTTCCCCTTGTTTTCATCTAGTGTGAGGATTACATTTGCAATTAACATTGTTCTTGTCTCACATGTGATATCCAGCTTTTTGCTTGTAATATTCTTCTTGTTGCAATACATCTTGAAAACCCAATTTTCAAAGTTTTAGGGGCTAAATTTCGCTTATGGGCTAATTTTCCAAGGGTTTTCCCCAAAAAAGATTCGCTATTCTAAAAATGATTCGCCCAAATTCTAAAGGATAAAATTATTTTACCTTAAAAATCGCCAAAATTTTATAAAAACTATATAAAATCCTTAGAAATTTGAATATTTTTACAAAAATATCGCCAAACATTTTATAGTTGGCATATGAAGGGTTAGTAATATTCGCCAAGGTTTCTACATTTTAAAATAAATTTCCATCCTTAAAATCATCCCTGATTGATGTTTGGACGTGCCCGATGATGCATGGGGTTCTCGTGCTATCCTTTGTTGTGTTAAGATCTCTGCAAAACCATTATCAATAGATATATTTAAATCCCAAGGTAAGTCACGAAATTGTTCTCTGCAACTTCTGGGTATATGAAAAGAGCGATGTCCACTTTTTCTGCCATTTCTTTCCTTATCCTGGGCTAATTTATGGGCATAGTGGCATGTCTACGTTCATTTCAATCAACGCAGTGGATTTTCTCTTGAAAATACAATGTGGATATGCTATCCTGTTGATTTCTTTATTACACAATTAATACGAATGCTAGGACTCAACCATGAAATATGTGAAGTGAAAAATGAATATGACCACTCAAATTTTTTGTCACAGTTTATCAAAGTTGAGCCATTGATTCATTTATGTATCTAAAATATTGTCAAGAGTTAAAACCCGTCCATTACATAAAGCTATTATCTTTTAAAGTTAATTAGCTAAAACAGGTCTATTAGGAAGGTGGTATCCATTCTCCAAGATATATATAATCATTTTGATTACATATAACTATTGCATATAATAGTTGATGTTCTTTGGATATATATAATTGTCAATTGGGTTTAGCTTGGATGGTTGCGAGGAATGATTGTTATCCTCCCCACCCCTTTTCAATTCCCGTAAATGACATGATAAGCTCATAATGAGTATTGTTGTAATGGTTTAGTGCCTATATGTATTGGAAAATTTCCTTTGATTCAAAATTGAATAGCAAAAAATATCCTCAATAGTTGTATCACTTTTATACAAATTGCCATAAACGTATATGATAGTTGGCTTATAATAGTCAAGTACTTTTATATATATGGCCGTCGACGTATATACTAGTTGGCTTATAATATGATTTAAGAATAATATTTGAAACAAAATAATCTAATCACCAATGAAATAGCACGTTGATTGGACATCACTATTGTAGAGGGATATTGCTTTGTTTTCCTATTTCTTTAATGCCGTCGTGACCAAACTTCGTTATCAAACTTCATGTAATCTATGTTAACAAGGAACTAATTTGTAGTTTTGAATAATTAGTTATTTAGATTATAATTTTAACAATTTTTTTTCGTTAAGTTTAGATTTAAATCAATGAAATTGTAATTTATTATGAAGAAATTGTAAATTTTAAGTTATTTTCAAATGAAAAATAATGCATTTAAAATAGAAAAATAAAAAACACTTTAATATATAATGTTTAAGGTTGAGTGAAAAAAAAAATACACCAAATCACTTCAATTATAGAGTTTTAATTAGTAGTTAACACACTTCTATTTATCTTAAGTTATGATGCATTTATTAAGTTTTGATATAGTTAAATAATATAACAAGAATTGTGATGCATTTATTAAGTTTTGAGATAGTTAAATAATATAACAAGGGCAATCGACTTATAGATCCTTTTATTCCCATGGAAGAAAAATTCATTAAGAGGGAGTTGCAAAACAAAATCTGGATTCAATTTTTATACTGAAAATAATATGATTGTGCAAATCACTTTATTCTAATGCATATTATCATATGAAAATGTGTGAACTATATGAATATGATTGTGCAAATCACTTGCATATTATCATATGAAAATGTGTGAACTATATGGTGGCTCTTTTCAATAACCTTAGTTAGATATTAAGACTAATGGGTAGGATGCCATTTTGTATAAAAATTTTCATAATCAAATTTTATAATGAAAAATAAATTCATTCATACAATTGCTTTTTTAATTAATCAATAATATTATTTTTTTGTTTTTTGTTTTCTCTATTATAACAAGTGTTAGTACTAAAATGGAAATAATGAGAATTGTCCTCTACATATTCTTAGGAAAACTACTTCCATGATTTGCTAAGCCTCCTTATCTTAAGAAAAAACAAAGGAAATACCTTCAACAGGTTCATTACAAAATTGATGTCTTTAGTTTTGATTATTTTCCTCATAGTATGAAGCATGCTTTCTATGATGATGGAAAAAAGTTCAATGCTTAGCAATTTTAATAACTTTAATTGAAACTAAGGTAGAATGTTTGAATAACTTTACAATTATTTATTAAAATTAATGATGATTGTGTACATTTTTAGATTTCAATATAACACTTTTAGATTTCAATATAGAATTTATATGTTTATAACTTTGCATTGATCAATGCATATTTGATTATTTATTTAGAGACTCAAAATATCTATCTACACTCACAAGAATGAGTATAACTTTTTCGAAGTCTTATTGAATCTAGGACAAAAATACGATTCCAAAGATTTATATCTTTAGGTTTTATGCTTTAACAATAAGTTAATAATGCTTTATTTTAACAAGTGAGATCAATCACATAGTGGCTTAGGACTTGCCAACAATAAAACCACATAGTAACCTTATGCTTGTGCTTCATGCTCTTCTCTAATTGTCTGTGGTCAAATTTCAACATTCGATGTAGTGTCTGTGGGTTGTTGTGTCATTGCAAACCAAGGGCCATCATCATTGTCTAAGTCACCTAGAGTTGACATCATCTAAATAATCACCCATATTTAGATCAAATATGGACTTATAATGAACTATTATAGCTCTGTAACTTATCCTCTATATAATATATATATTGGATATGAATTCCAGAACATATCTCTCTTTTTCAAAAGAATCCACATACTATTCATCATTCTATCATTCTTTCGAAGTTGCAATTTATTGTTCCATGACAATTGAACATTATAAAAAATTCAAGATGACAGTTCTGGCCAATCTTACTAAAGTCACAATAGCATATTTTCCCATAACATGACATCTATTTCCAATCATAGTAAACTCACAATATCATCTTTTCCCATAAATGTATTTTTAATGCCAAAACATTATTATAGTTTTTTAATTTGACGAGGAAAAGAGCTAATTTATTAGAATTATTAATTAAGAAAGAAAAAACATATTTAAAAAATTGTTGAGATAAGATTAAGAAAATGATTGAATTCCTTCATCAATTTAAGACATCCATGGATTTTAGTGTTGGATTAATATTGACATTGGCACTGACAAAACTCCATGCCTTACATCTGCAAAAATCCACTTCTTACATTTAGTTTGATGCTTGTGAAAATTAGGTAGGGACTAGCTGATTTGCATCTATTTCCCTTGTTTAAGTTTACACTTTTGTCTTGGATAGTGGTTTCTATTATCTATCATATGTTTTACCATGTTTTCTATTATCAACAACTAACGCCAACAAAGTCCATGAGATTGAGAGAAATATGAGTTTGTTGTAAGATATGGTACCAACAAAGTCCATGAGATTGAGATAAGCATGAGTTTGTTGTAAAATAAGAGGTTTTTCATTGATGGTAGGAGAATAAAATTCCATTGCTATAAGCGAAGAAAGATACTTTGGAAGTTTAAACCTATAGTTCTTGTGCTTGTGCCATTAACCACATTTACCCAAGGTATACCACTACAAGAAACCATAGGTAAAATCAATAGATGTAATAAACTTTGATAGATAAAAGGAAAACCTTTAATTTTAGAACAATAAAATGCATCCACACAATATATAACATAAGAATGTAGAGAGAACCATTATGGAAGGAATCACTCTAGAAGTTTCAACATCTCCTCACTATCAAGTGAGTTCCATGATAAGGCAACATCATCCCTTAGATATAAGTGTAGCCAAGGTATCCATGTGATTGGATTTTGTTCCTTAAAACTCTTTATGAATTCTTCAATAGTAGGACCATCAACTTTTCTTGTAAAAACCATCTTTCTTGGAAGAAAATCCACAACCAAAACTAGGGTTTTGAAAATATACCTTACTTTTTAATGGATCACAACTAGGGTTTTGAATCAACGATTTGAAATGAACGTAACTTCCTTAATAAAACTCAAAATTATATCATACAATATGTCAAATTCAATCTATTCAAGTGCTCTTTCACACATATTTGGTTTGGCTTCAATTTGGGTGAATTGTCAAAAAGTTATATGCTCTACAATACCCAAAATAAAGTTGCGGACATGATATAAAAAAAACCCTAGAATAACTGATTTTAGATCAACAACTTCACTTCTTGGAATTTGATTTGTATATTTTTTTGAAATTATATTTTTTATCGTGAGGATTTCAAACATGCAATTTGTTGCTTTAGGTTCTACAAATAAAGACACAAAAATGGCCCTGGATTCAAGGGCATTATTTTTCCCTTGAAAAATCTAACACTTGCAGTGAACTTTAGTATATGAAAGATAAATGACAATCTTTAACTTTACAATAACCAAATATATCAACACAATGATAGATACAAAAATATAGAGTAACAACATCAAATACTCCTGATGGAACCATTCTCTTCACTAGCCATGCTTGCTACAATACAATACTCAACATATGAATACAATGATACTCATGTGTATATATTCTTTCACATGAGCATTCCCTGGGGTTTATGCCAACTACCCCTCACCATTATATCATTCCCTCTAACTAGACAATGGTCTTATTTATTACCCATCGACTACCAAGTGTGCCTATTCCATGATTATGGACATAACATTAATTATCCTCCTTAGGTACCTCCCTAGGTACCCCATACTATCCTCTCTAGGTACATTATACCAAACCATATTGTTCTTGTCTACACTAGAGCACTAGAGGGGATGAATTTTTCAAGTGACTACATAATAGAGAATGGAATTCAAGGCCTTGTGTTGTGCATGGATGAAAAATATAATTCATGGATGATTCCAAAAGTTGGGTGAGATTCCTAGAGAATATTTCACTAAGAGAAATTTTGTTAGGTATATGCTTCTAGTTGAATCTTATGCACCATGGGTGAATGATTGGGAATTCCATCTCAATAGGTAATTAGTCACCCTCATGGTCTCTCAAACATGATTGGGGGTGGCATCTACATCACATGTCAATGGTTGGGAGGTGAATTTCCCTTTTACATCTTTTTTGGTGGATAAATACAAAAAAATAAGAAGAGTATTTGTCCTATTCCCTATGTAATTTTTTTTTGTTATTTATTCTATCTTTTAATACTTGAATATATTAAAGGTTTAATATCTAGAATCCAAGTGTTATTTTCTTAATTATTTTGCACAAGAATGAACTATAAGAATTTGAATCCAAGTGTTATTTTCTTAATTATTTTGCACAAGAATGAACTATAAGAATTTGTTGGTGCAATTATTATATGTTATATCTCTCCTTCTTCATTTTAATTCCACATTTAGCATGCATTAATAAATAGTTGGTGTCATTAGAAGACACATATTAATTATTTTTGGCAAAATAGATTAACAAATTGAGGAAGAATTGATTTGAGTACCTTGCTATCTAAGGGTAATAGTAACAAGGACATTGCATGGTTTGAAAAACTACATAAGGAAAAATAATAAGAAACAAGGCATTCCCAAGGATCCACAAATTATCCAACAATTATAACACATTTCCCCAAACACAATCCACAACCGAACTACTCCCAAAGGCTCTAAATCAATGTTTAGGTGGCTAAGAGAGCACCCACTCTTCAGGGATTGGATGAATGTTGGGAGCATACAATATTTTTATTATGTTTGATTGGATATTGTATTCTCTATTTTGGAACATAATAGAACAATGGATGA
>SNQJ01S0114278.1:2925-15140 GCA_010110895.2 Picea sitchensis
ATGTATCCCAATCTGGATGACCTGAAGCTTCTGCAAATGTCTCTGGATCATGAGTTTCTGAAACTTGAGCCAAAAGAGAAGAGGCTCGCTGGAACTATGAACGTGTTCGACGTTGATCTAAAGGATCACCAACAAGATCACCAGATTCTTCTCATGTTGAACGGACCCATCTAGGAAGCGATGGAGATGGTGTTGGTTTAGGTTCAAATGACTCATCTGGAGGAGGGTGAGAAGGCGGAGGTGTATTTTCATCCTCACTATCATCATCTGAAGAAGAAACTAGATCATAATAAGGCACAAACATTGAAGATAGCTCGCAGGATGAAGAAGGCACAACTGCTGAATTGGGATCCTAGGCCAAAGAAGGCACAAACTCTGAATTAGGCTCATAGGCAAAGATATTTTCATCAAATTTAAAATCTCTTCTAATAATAATTTCATTACAATGTGATTGAAGAAGTCTGTAACCTTTGACATCTCCAGAATAACCAACAAATATACACTTCTCACTTTTAGGCTGCAATGCTTTCCTTTTCTCATCAGAAATGCGAGCCCGTGCTATACTGCCAAATACATGGAAGTGATTTACATCTGTTTTAATTTTAGTCCAAGATTTTTTCAGTGTTATATTTTTAAGAGCCTTTGTGGGAGTGTGATTTACTATGTAATTTTCACAGTTGATTGCTTTCACCCAATACTTTAGACTTAATCCCTTAGATTGGATCATACAATTAGCCATTTCTTTTAATGTGTGGTTCTTTCTCTCAGCAACATCATTTTGTTGTGGTGTATATGGAACAGTTTGTTTCATTTGGATTCCCTATGTATTGCAGTAGCTTGTAAAATTATTGTTCACATATTCGCCTCCATTATCTGTTCTTAACCTTTGAATTTGATGTCCAGATTCCTTTTCTACAAGAGCCTTATAGGCCAAAAACTTGTCAAAAACTTCGCTCTTAAGTTTTAATAAGTAAACCCAAGTACGTCTGGAAAAATTATCAATGAAATTTAAGAAATACTTGCACCCAGAAAAGGAAGGAGAAGAAAGTGGACCACACAAATCACTGTGAACAAGCTGTAAAGGACCCAAGGTGTTCCAAGAGGTACGTTTGTCAAAACTATCTCGATGATGTTTTCCGGGAACACAACTGGCACAAACACCATCTCTGCATGAAACAAGAGGAAGACAAGTCACCATATGTTGATTACATAGTTGTTGCAATGAGCGATAGTTTAGATGACCAAAATGCTCATGCCAAAGTTTTCTCAAGTCATCGCTATGAGCAACAAAAACTGATGAAAAAGATGATTACCCAAAGTTGTCAAAATTGTACAACCTGGTAATATCATCAGCAATTCCAGTTGCAAGAACATGCGTAGGATCTTTTAGATCCTTGATTACAACTTGGTGAGGTGAAAACTTGACGGTTTTACCTTCATTTGAATGAGTGATTTGATATACTGATAGAAGGTTACATGAAAGACTTGGAACACATAATACATCATTGAAATGACCATTATCTACTTGAACTGTTCCAGATCCTACAACACTAAGAGATCTATCATCACCAACAAATATTTTATTGGTGTTACATTCATTTAGAGCAGAAAATATGGCTTTATCCTTAGCCATATAATAAGATGCTCTTGAATAAATAAGCCAGTCATCAAAAGAAGAAGTAGTAGTAGAATTTGAATTGAAGGAGAAACCAGAAGAAGAAAGTGCATGTCTGTGAGAAGAAGAAGTAGAATCAATACTGATGTTGTGCTTCTTCATCGCTGCTTCTAAGGATGCCATCTTCTTGAAACATTTGGACTCATCATGACCATCTTTATCACAAAAGTTGCAATGTTTGTTAGTATTCTTACTTTTATATTTTGCTCCTTTGTCACCAGTGGGATCTGAAGCTGTCTAAGCAGGTTTGGGACCCTTATGTTGTTTGTTGTTGTAGTGAGGATGTTGCTTCTTGGGATACTTGGGTTTATCTTTCTGCTGGGTAACTAAGGCTTTGTTGGAGGGACCTGTAGTGTTGATCACTCCAAATTGTACAATCTTATCTTCCTCTCGAATCAAGGAAGCACAAAATGACTCAAGAGTGGGTTTTTCATAATATTATTCCCCTAGAGCCTCTCTCATGGCATAAAAGGTAGATACAAACAAAAAATATGCACTACCTAGATTAGAAAGAATAAGATAGATGCAGCTCTCTTCCTCCATCTTTATCTTACAATCTTCACATAAAATTCTGAGTGTTTTAAACCTAGATAGATAGTCTCCAAGGCAAGAAAAATCATTTGGACTCAAGGTCACTATTTGATTTTTTAACTATTGTGCTCGAATAATATTGAGTTTACCAAACACAGATTCAATCATGTTCCAAGATTCTTTGGGGTCATCAATATCTTGAAGGTGGTACCTTAAATCAGGAGAGATGGAAATTCCAATTAGTCCATGTGCTTCATCATTCCTATTATCCCACTTGTCTTTCTTATCAACATCAGTGGGTGCTTTTTCCTTTCTCAAGGTAATCCGGTACAAGCCTTTACTTCTTAATAAATCTTCCATATGAGATTTCCATTGGAAGTAGTTGTTGCTGGTAAGCAAGGCAATACTTGTAGAATCCATATTAAATATGCAGATAATGTGTATTTAAAAACTTAAACTGATGATTTGGATGGAAAGAGCTCGAAAAGTTATGCAGTTTTAAAAAACACGGCACTGAAAACAGACTTCTGATGTTAGAGTTATGCCCTTTTAAAAAAAGGCGCAATCGATAACCAAATGACCACGTGATTGTGTAAGTTGCTTTATGAAGTGACCCACTTTTATAAAGAGAAGTGGGGATCACTTTTACAATGAAGTTACTTTATAACATAAAAGATGCATGCAAAATAAATAACTCTAAAATAAAATATTAAAGATACTTATAGTGATTCACTTTTATACTTGAAGTGAAATACACTTTACAATTTTAGCATGAAATTTTTCAAAAAAAGTAACAAAAGAGAGACTTGAACTCAAGACCTCTTACTTAATACGACAAATTTTAACCAAATGATCTAGAAAAAAATATTGTAATGTTCAGAAGGAGGATTGGGGGTGTTGTTGTTGTATTTGTTGTTGTTGTTGTTATTGTTGTTGAAGACATCCTTGGAGAGTGTGCTAAAAAAAAACTCTTTTCACACAAGAAAAATTTTTCTCTTCTTGATGACAACAAGGGTTAGATCTCGGTTAGCTTACCCGGAAGATGCACCTTTTCCTATCTGTTTTTGATTTGTCGAGATCGCACAGGGAACGGGGCAAAGAGAATACACAGATCTAAAAGAGTAGAAACCTGGAAATAAATAAAACAAAACTGAAATAAAACCAAAATACTACTCTACAAAAATTTTAAAAAAGGCGTATTCAAGCTTTATACTTCCAGATCTGACTGTAATGGCTATATCTTGGGAAAATAGAAACCTTTTCGAGTGAAACGAAAAGTGTTCCTGACTCAAACGAGTGCTCCAGATGAAATGGAATAGTCCTCTTAGCTGAGAAGTGTATGAAAATGACAGAAAATGGAAATGATGCAACTCGGCTTCATGATCTCGATCTACAACAAGAGCAGGTCTTCAAAGAGCCTCTCATATCATGTTCGACAACACAGGTATTCCAACGCAGGACAAAAACCTTTAGTAAGCACTCACATAACTAGATCAAAGATCAACACATCGATATTTTCACGTGGTAAAACCCCTATGAGGAAACATCCACGGCCCTAGCCAACACGACCACTTGGAGCAGTTTATTAATGCAAAGAAAAAGATTATAGAGAGATTTTACAAGAGAGTTTCTCACAATTGATCATCGACAAATGAACCTCCATTCTATTTAAAGAGAGATCATGGACCAATCAGGTGTTAAGCCATGGATCAATGGCCATTAAGATCAAGGAGAGTATGAATCGTCAGATCACTCTACGTTGGGAACATATCATGACCATCGGATTTCCTAACTACAAATGCATACTAAAGAAACGCACTAGAAAACACACTTTTTCCTAATGACACAATATACCAAGTAGATCTTAGCTAACTCCTAAGTGTCTAAATATCCTAACATGTCACAGCTAAGTTTGTAGACATCTGAGTCCTGCAACCACCCCTGCCTCTACCTCGGGTGAGACTTCATCTGCTTTGTAGTTGTTGTTGAAAGGGTCGGTAGTTAGGGTTTTTTTGGTGCATTGTTGTAGCATTGAACCCCGGGTTTTCCCATGTGCCAACAAATGGTTCCATTGTCGGGACTTGAAACTGTGATTGCTGGGAACTGAGGAAGAAGAAGATCTATGCAAAGATCTGACCTGACGCTGTGGTTACTGAAGAAAAGAGAAAGCTCTATGCATATCTATGTTGCTCTAGTGCGTAATATTCTACTTGATCTATGAAGCTCTGTGCCAAGAAGAAGAGTTGGATCTGAAGAAAAGAGGTAAGATCTGAAAGCTTTGTGATTTGATAAAGGTAAAAGTGAGAATTTTCGATTAAAAGGGTAAGATCTGTAAGCTTTGTGTTTTGTTAAAGGTAAGATAAGTGGAAATTTTTGTTTCAAAAAGCATGGATCTAGGTATGCTTGATAAATTTTGTCCTAGCTTGTAAAGTAGGGTACAACTAGAAGAAAGAAGATTTGATATGAGTAGATATGATAAGAATAGTGAAATATATGTTATACCTATGCATAGAAAGAATGTTTGGACTAACAAATGGACGCAGGATCCTAGAAATAATTTTTTGCAGGTTACCTACCATGATCCTAGTGCACAATACATGAAAGGTTGGGGATCATTTAAAATAAAACGAGGATTAACCCTTTGTTATAGTTGCAGAAGACCGGGACATCTGGCTAAGGAATGCCCTAATAGAAGACCTAGTTGTCTTTGTTGTAAAGATATGGATCATGAAGTTTTGGATTTCCCTAAAATGAATGTTAATATTGAGAGAATGAATATGGGACCAGAAGACCCTAAGAAAGGTCAAGACACTGAGATCATGGAAGAACCCAAGAAAAATTAGAGGATGTATTGCTACAAATGAAAGAAACCCTAAATCATCACCGAAATATCATATTATCAGAGATATTCAAAGAAAAAGAATACATAGAAGAAAGAATAGGAGATTTCGACATAGACTGTGTTCTAGATGAGGAAACATTGCTAAATATCATGACAGAAAGAACTTGAGAAATTTTAGGAAAGCCTTCTATGATTCCTTCATTGGGAGAAATAGGATTATTCAGAGGAAAGATGATAACCCTATGTGGAAGACTCACCCAGACATCTATGAGTGCTCATGGAACTTTGATAGAGGAAGATTTTGGGATTGGTAAATTTATTGAGAACAATGCCCCATTTTCTATATTACTAGGAAAACCTTGGCTTGAAAAGGATCAAGCTAGAAGAAAAGAAGAAGAAGTCTTAGAGAAGAAGAAGCAAGAATAAAATATTTCATGATTAGGAGGATAGCACACTTGATTGAAGAACAAGAAAACAGATTGAAGCCACTTAGAACCAGAGACTTGAATCATGAAGTTGAAATAACACCAGAAGATTCAGAAACGAATAGAGAACCTACCCTAGATGGAGAAGAAGTATTTCCCTTGAATACTATGAAAGAATATCAATAGCGCGGAGCTGCTATTCCAAAAGAAGACAAGAATTAGAATGGAAAGAGGAATATCGAGACAAAGATCACTGAGAAAAAGGATAGAAATCTCAGTAAGAAGAGAGAAAAGATCAAAAAGTTACAGAAGGTTTCAGAGGGAACTTCGCGGAAGGAAGGATTCCAGAATTTGAACTTCGTTGGGATATCAATATAGAATAGCATGGAACTTTGCCATGGCGAAGAAATATAGCCATTGGAAACAGTATAACCATTAGACTGACACCCTGAAAAGTTAGAACGAAATTTATGATAAAAAAGATCGCCATCAGATCGTTGGGACCACGTTGTAATGAACATAACTGCATTGATGAAGGCTTCTCACCCATTGGAGAGATTTGTTACCTAGTTGTCTACTTATTCCATCGAGCCTTGCACCGAGAACACTTTTCCAATCGTGATTATATGAGCCCGCATATTAGTCGATTTCATGCATTGATCATCGAGCTATCACCATCCATCCCATTGCATTTAGTAGTTTCTCTTCAAACCTGAGATATTCAACCATGAGCGTGTATGTCTGAATAACTTAGAACAGTCGAAGAGTCTGTGAAGGAGGTACTCATTGACCTCATGACTAAAAGATTAAAGTTTGAAAGGGTAATGTCTGTGGGTGTACAAGAATCATCAACGAGAGGAGTGCAAGCCTCTCCGTCAACTACTCGAGGATCCAGACCCTCCCAACCGGTAGCAAAGAAAATAACCAAGCACAGAGATGACCTAGAAAATGCAAAGCTAATCTCGACCATATTACCCGACTACATCCCGCCTCTGATCGGCGCGGTGAGTCATGAAAGTGTCTCGAGGGACTTTTATTACACCGTGGTTACTGCATACCTCCCGAAGGGGATACGTGCAGTTAGAGTGCAGCAAGATAAGATCTCAACATTGAATTTCAATGAATTCAACCTAGGGGGCCGCAAGAATTATATCATGCTTTCACCTTACAAGTATTTGACTAGGACGAAGGGGAAGAACTCAAAAATAATCCCCCAGCAGTGGACTATGAACCTCGCGCAGTCCATCCTTTTGAATGTAATGAAGATCCCACATTTTGGAAGGCACCAGGAGGTTAACACCTATGTTAAGATCCTACTCTCATGTTACCATGACGACTACTTATGGTTAGACCGACGTATCACAGTTGATTCGACGTTGATCCATAGGATCACCATATTTTTCATGCAAGGACCCAATCCACAAGACTTCTATCTAAGGAAAGTTGCATACCATGTATGATGATGTTGAGAAGGGGACATGAGGCTACAAGGTAGCCTCCATCCAGAATGGCGCAGTGCGCCTAGCATGTCAATTAATTGTAGGAAAGCTAGTAAGAAAGAACAGACCCACGCAGGTCACAGGGTTTGTCGTTGACCTTGCTGGGAAGTGCGTGGAAGGCCTACACATGAACTGGGTGAAGTACCTAGTTAACCAACTAGAATTAGACTACCGCGAAGCTTAGGATCAGGGCTATGAGTTCCACTTTAGCTGGCTCCTGATCCTCATCGCGTTTACTTCTTGGGAGATGCCGGAAGGTGCAACCTTCCCAGACATTGATTCGTTCGAGCCACTTGATACGGAGTTCACCACACTCTGGTACTAGAGTGATATGGGAAAAATGTGGCAGTCGAACATGGTATTTCATACACATTATCTCCAACTAAAGAGGGTTATTGAAGATGAACCTCGCATGACTACAAACACCCTGCAATGGTTCTAACCCCTCATGAAGTTCCGCACAGATCGACACTTCATCTATATCACTGCGCGATCAGACAAGCATAAAGAGGAGTTGTAGTCATACTACAAGCTCACAGAGGAGGACCTTGAGGAAATAACTAAGGACTGATTAGAAAACCTCCTTCTCCCTATTGAACCTGCAGATATGTCTGATCCCAGGCATGATAGCTTGGAGGCCGCTCACAAAGAACATGAAACACCTAGAACCAGCAGAAGGAAGAAGACTGAAGAAGTCCAAGAATTGAGCATCACCTCAAAAAAGACTTCTTTAGTATCACCTGGCCAATGGGGTCATGAAAAAGTGGAAGAGACAAATGACAAAGAAGACTAGCAGAAGCAAGGTAACATCGCCTAGGGATCCTACTGATAAGGTTAATCCCTTGAAGAAAAGGAAGGTCTCTCCCATGAAACCCACTTCCCAGAAGAAATCCAGAGCCACCATGACTAAGATGCAGACCATCCTCACTGTCGATGACTTTGACTTCATCATTGCAGCTGTGAACAACGCCTCACATAAAATCTTGCAGAAACATGAAGACAAGCAGGAGGATATGTACGACAAAGTTGAGGTTGAACTTAGAGGGGTACAATAGGTCATTCAGTCCAACAATGTAGTATCCACTGCACCCCTACCATAAGAAACACCTGAGTTGGGAGATGAGCCTGCCCAACTCTGCAGACTAGCTGATGCGATCGAAGCTTTCCTTCGTTGCGCACATGAAGAAGTTGAATAGGCCACAGAGGCCCTAAAAAAAGTACAAAAAGTGGTCATAGAGAAACGCTAGGTTGCGCAGTAGGAGAAGGTTTCCCTCCAAGCTAAGTTTGAAGAAGAAAAAGCTCAAATCCAGCAAGAGAAAGAAAAGTTGCTCACAGAGCAGGTAGGAGTAAAAGAAGCAGTCAACAGAGCACTATGCTCTGTGACATGCTTAGAGAAAAATGAGGAAGACCCAGTGGAACATCAAGTAGCACAGCTCGCAGAAGCTATCCAACAACTACAACAAAGAATAAAAGACCTAGAGCTATGAACAATGCCAAGCACTCCACAGGATGTGTGAGATCAAAGAGAAGCAACTGCCCGAAGCACAATTGAAATAATCAAGGCCCTCACCATGGAATGTAAACAATTAAGTGATCGTAGTGCCCAGATTTATGAGTGACTCACTGAGGATCTTGAATTGAAGATGTTGGAGTCACAACTACAGGAGGCGAAGTAAAAAGCATAAATAATATAGGCACAACTAAATCCCCCGTCAGTCATTGAGAGGATGAAGTGATCCCAAGAGTAGCACAATACTCAACAACAGGTCCACACCATCTAGAGTAGAGTCATCGAAGTGACTCAAAGGCTCCAACCTATACAGGATAAGTCTTTAAAACTATTCGCAGAGATCGAAGGCCGAGGAGCAGAACTGGAGCAATTCATCACTACAACTGAACAATGCTTAGAGGGACCTGTCAACGAAGGAGTCATCCAAGAGTTCATTGAATAGGAGGCCATGGCACAACAATAGGTCGAAGTAACTCAATCCAAGTTCGAGGCTTTTGAAGCAGAGATGTCCAGACCAGAGTGACTCGGGATGAGTCACAGGTGAGTGTTGGGGTTATGTTGGCCCTTGACCAAGTTTTGAGAACCCTTGGTCATGTTTGACCTACTTTTGGGACTTCGACATGTTGTCGAAGGTGGAGCGCAAGTTGAAGCGGAGATCGCAGGATCTCAACCCCCTTTTTAGGGATTTTTTGGTTGTGGGCTTATGCAACAGGTTTGGGGATGTCATCCCATGAGTTTACCCATGCTTAGGCCCCTTTTGTAATGTATAAATAGATGATAGGTGATGTAAGAAGTACAAGTGACTAGTCAGTGGTAGATTGTACTAAGTGCAAGTAATGATTGTAAGTGCTCTGTGCATGTTGTGTGAGACTTGTAAGGCTAAGTGCAAGTGACTGTAAAAGTCTGTGTAAGGCTCTGTGTCTAGATCTACTCGGGGAAGGAGGATATGCCGAAGTGCGCACAGATCTCCTGTCCTACACAGAGTAGGGTTTTGTGTCTTTGTGCATGTATAATATTGAGAGAAGCTAATAAAGAAGACAAAGAGTTGGTGGACGTAGCCCCAGGGTGGGGGTGAACCACGCATATCCTGTGTTTTGAATGCTTTGTGCTTTATGGTATCTTTCTTGTTTATGTGATTAAATTCTTATTGCATTGTTAGATTGTAGATTAATCTAATATGATAGCTTAGTGATGGATAATGTAAATGAATGCTATATCTGATCTATGTTAGTATGCTTAGTGCTTGGATTTATTGGAATTGTGTGAATACTATGTTGATTATCTATTAGGGTTTAGCTACATTGTAGACTAAGACTGAATATTGATGAGTTATAGCTGCTACGTGCTCTGTTAAGGTGTTACAATCACATATTTGTGTTCCAGCTAAGGTTGCAGACATCTGAGTCCTACAACCACCCTTTCCTCTACCTCGGGCGAGACTTCATCTTCTTCCCAGGTGTTGCCGAAAGGGTCGGTAGTTAGGGTTTTGTTGGTGTTTTTTTGTAGTGTTGAACCCCAGGTATTCCCCTGTGCCAACAATGCTAGTCTCTTGTTGTTAAAGTTAAGGAAGGTTTGCAGGTATGTGATCATATACACCAGGTCTATTACATAATTACAAATCATATTTGGATGATGAAATTGATGAGGGCTTTTGGGTAAGGTACATGTTGGCTACATGGTTGAGACAAGTAGGTAATGAGTTGGCACATACATGAGTTGTATAGTTGATGATGTTGGTACATATTGATGAGTCATAGTTGGTGAGTAGTTGACACACAATTGGTACATACTTGCTACATGGTTGTTTGCACTTGTTTATGATACAGGTTGATTATAGGTTGTTTGGTATAGGTTGGTGCATGGTTGATACACTTGTTTATGGTACATTTTGATTACAACTCGAGGTACAGGTTGATGTGTGGTTGATTCATGGTTCAAGTTATTGGTACAGGTTATTTGGTGTAGGTTGATTGGTACAGGTTTACAATAGTATATCTCATAGTGATAGTGTGACAATAGTTCCATCATTCTACTTATACATCATAGTGGTTGGACGGGGAAAGGACTGGTGGTTGTAGCCACCTTCCGGTTGTAGCTGGAGAACGTAGGGGGTTGTAGCCTCCTTCTGGTTGTAGCCAAAGAATTGGGGAGTTGGAGCTTCCCTCAGGTTGTAGCATGAGAAACTAGGGGGTTGGATCCTCCTTCCAGTTGCAGCTGGAAAACAAAGGAAGTTGGTTCTTCCAATGAATGTAATTCTTCAAGACATATAAGATAAATCATTCTGTGGTTTTCTCCCTCTTTAGGTTTCCATGTAAAACACTGGTGTATTGTGTATGTGTATGATTGTTCATTTATTCATTGCTTATTTACTCTACAATTATTGGATGATAATGATACATTGATATAACACTTGGATTATATGGTTAAAAGTGATTAAATTTCTCTATTACTGATTCACCCCCCCTCTCAGTAATCCAACAATTGGTATTAGAGAAGGTTCCTTCAGGAAATAGTTTAACCATTGGAAAGAGATCATGGATTATTCTGAGAATGGAGTACCAATGTTTAATGGTAAGAATGGTTTTAAGTATGAGATGTGGAGCATAAGGGCGAAAGTATATTTATAGGCACAAGGACATTATATTTGGCTATTAGTTGTTATAGGATATGATAGTTCAAAAAGGGAAAATACTGCAACCAAGAAGGAATTGAGGAAGAATAACAAAATAGAAATGGATTTCATATGGGAAGGATTACCTAATCTGGTAAGAGAAAAGGTTGGTAAATGTTCATTAGCAAAAGAACTTTGGGATAAGTTACATGACATATATTCTTCACCCATCACAAATTCAGAAAATGTCAAAGAAGATGTAGATACAAATCAAGAAGAATTGTGTTCACCATGTCAAGAATATTTAGAAGATGAAGAGTACATAATCATCAAAGGTATGTTGTTTTGTTTTAATTGTGAAAAATGTGGACTTCTTGAAATAGAATGTTATGAAGGAAATGAGACAGAAAAAATAATTGAAAAGGAAGAAAATTATTAAGAAGAATTGATTAGTTCTTTAGATAAACTAAGAGAAGAAAACAATTCACTCATGAAATAATTAATGAAACAAAAGGAAATTGTTCACATTTTTGAAGAACCCCAACAGGTCATAGAGACCTTAAGAAATCATCTAGAAGAAGCCAGGAAGATCGAATAAAATATTGAATATCAAAATAAGTGTTTGGAAACCAACATAGAAACACGGAAGGAAGAAGCATAAATGAGAGAGAAGATATTGACAGATCATCTTAAGGAAATAAATAACGATCTAAACCAGCTTGAGGTAGAGTCTGGTCAAGAAGAGAAAGGACTTAAATAAGAAATAATCACATTAAAAATTCATCTTGAAGAAGTGAAAAGAATAGAAGAAGTCATGAAGTCTCAGTTAATGAAGAAAGAAGAAGAGGTTGAGAAGCTTGAATAAGAAGTTGTCACATTGAGAAGTAAAATATTCAAGCTCAACAAGAATGTTGAAGAGACAAAAACATCCACATCAGTTATAGAGAATGAAGAGAAGCACTCTAGGTTGCTAGAAAATAAGAATGAAGGAAATAGAAAGAGTTATGTAGAAGTACTCAAAGGAAGGAATCATGGTCAACCATAATCTAAGAAAACTATTGAAGATACATCGTTAAGAAGACCATCCATGTTCAAGCCACAAAGAAGCTTCAATCATGATCA